>JASKGO010007233.1:0-89984 GCA_030556065.1 Holobus sp. GC000080 | reverse complement strand
TTTTTTTTTGGTATTTCCCTTAATGTATATGGTTTTCCGTCATTTCAAGCAAAAGTATCCAATTAAAATTGCATTGCGTTTGTGTAACTTTAATTTTGGAATTTGTACTTCTAGATGTTGATTTTTTTCAGTGATTTTTTTGGTTTTTGATTGCAAAATTGCTTTATAAACATCTTTTCTTTTTTCTTAATCTTCTTTAACAAATTTGTTGGAAATATTCACTTGATTTAATTGCAGTAATTTTTATTAAAATAAATATTTCTTAATTTTATTTTGTTGATTTTTAGTAGTTTTTAATAATAATAAAATTGTAATTAAATTGAAACAAAGAAAAATTTGATTTTTTTCGAATTTTTTTCCATTGCATAATCTCATTAACTGTTTCTTTTTAAATTTTCAAATAAACTAATTAACAAATGCATTTGCATTTTAACTAAAAAACCATAATTTTTTGTCCTTGATTTTAATTTCTTATAGGTAATTTTGCATAGACAAAATAATTAAACGTAAAGATTATTTTCAAATTAAATTAATTAGTTATTTGAGAAAAACGTCGGTAGTAAATATTTTGTCATTTCAAAGTAAGTACATGGAATTATCGTAATCTTTGACGTATTTCCACAATTTATGGCCAATAAAACTAATACCTAAAAAGTAACAACAATGTAATTAAACGAATCATGGTTTCTCTTTAACTTTACGGCGGTTTAAGGCTTGTGCCATTGTGCAATAAAACATTGCGCGACTTTTTAAGATTTGTGATTTGTTGTAACACTGAACTTGTCATTTACATTTGTTTGCCTATTTTATTTTAAACATTTAAATGGCTAATTAGAATTAATTAATCCACTATAATAGTTTGTAAAAAAAAATAATTAGTCAATGACATTATTTGGTTTTAGTTTATTTATAAATTTGTTAATGGAATATATTCGTATAGGAAATTTACTCCAAGGCAGACAACAAATGATTTTTTTTTTTTGCAAACTAATTATGTTGGGATTATTTCTAATAATTAAAAATTAAAAATTTAAATTAAACCATTGTAAAGCAAAAAATAATTCACAAATATATATTTATTTGTGATAAATAGTTTATGTAAGACTCTAAAAGTTAATTTGCGATTTTACATTTTAAATGAAATATCCAATTTTTGAGCTTTGTGAACAAAGTTAGCGAAATTTTTGAAAATTGCTTTAATCTCTTTAATTTTTTTATGAATTCATAATTTTATTGCTTTATTGTTCAAAAATGAATTAAATTGGTTAAGTGTGGACATTCCAACAGTTAAAAACTGTCTCAAAAACATTTGCTTCCAAATTAATTAAACTTAAATATGTAAAAAGTGAAAATTACTACTTTTTTTTTATGATAAATAAAATCGTTTATTTTTTAAATGAAAAAGTTTACTTCTGATTCTGTATTTTAAACGTTTTTATACAATTTTTTTAAATTTCATTTTATTAACTTGATTTTTAAATTCTTTAATTTTATAATTAACTTTAATCTTAATTTTATGCTTAAAAAAATTAATTAAACTCGGCTATTTTTTGTGGTTACTTCATTATGAAGTTATTTTCTTAAACTGGAATGATAATAATTATTTAAGAACAGAAAATTATGTAATTTAACTGCTTTAAAATTAATTAAATTTTAAAACATAAAGCGAGAGGTTAATCAGTAAGTTTTTAAATAATTAATAGTTTACTTAAACCAAAAGTACCAAAAGTTTATTTGCTTTTCTGCAATTTAAACATTGCTACATTGTTTTTTGTCGTAGATGAAAAGTTTAAAGTAATTTGAAAAAGGAATTAAACTTACAAAAAAAAATACTTCCAGCACTTTAATCTTTAAATTTTTTAATTAATCAATTTGTGCTTATAAAATAAAATAAAATACTAAACAAAATGAAATTTGGTTGAGTAGAAGACAAAAAAACTTTTAAGAAATAAAAACTAATTATGTTTAAAATTAAATTGAAAATCAACTATAGCGCAAGGCATTTAATCGCAGAAAAAATTATTTCATGTAAATATTTTACAACGGCGAAAAATAGTACTAAAAGAATTGATTTTATTTTATTTAATAATAATAATCGTTTACTTAACTTTTCCAATATACTATAAAATCTTTTTAAAGATTTAATTAAAAGAATAACTACACCATATTTTTAAAGATTTAATTAAAACCAAAAATAATAAATAAAATAAAAAACAACTCACACTAAATCGAAAATATTTTGAACTGCTTCAGATGTCGGATCACGATTATCAAAAATTTCCGGTGCCTGCGACCTGAGGGTGTAATTCAAATCGAGCAATTGCTTTGCTTTTTCCAAACTCATAAAAGAGCTGCCAATGAAGCGCCTTAGCAATTGGTCATCTACAAAAACATCAAATCAAATAATAAATTTAATAAAAAATTAAATAAAAGAAAAGTGAAATCTAAATTAATTTTATTTCAAAAAGCAATCAGACATTTAATTGCACCTTAAGATTTATACTTCAGTTATTAAAAACAACAACAACAAAAAATAACATTGCTATTGAGGTGAAGGATGATTACTGTGACGCTCGATCATTTCTAGTTACAAATAGAGAGCTAGATCGCACCGGCAATTAGAACTCACTGAACACTAACTAATTGAATGGAAAGAAAAAATTAAAGATTTACAAAGTCGTAAAGTCAAAAGTTTTCGGCTTAACTATATAACTGCATGCCATTAATTACAAAGCTTTCTAATTGATTTATAATTTGGACAAAAAAAAAGTAATCACAAATTGAGGAAATTTGACTCACCCAAATTATGCGGTAAATGAGGCTGTTTCAACAGCCACGTCCTAAGGGTCCCAACCAATTCCTCCATTTCTTCGTTGTTCTTGGCAATCGGCGACACTTCCTTGTGCTTCATTATTGCGGACTCTGAAAGAGAGACGGCCTTTCTTAAAACTCACTGCGACTATTCTGCACGCGAAACGAATTCCAAATGAAAACATTCACCGCACGCTTTCCTCTTTTCCTCTTTGTAAAATACAAATACATAACACACTGTGCACAACTTTCCTCCCAACTTTTCACGCAAATGCATCCATTTCAACAATTACACACGAAGCAGCAGCCGAAGAAGTGTTTTGTCGATCGCTGAGCGCGACAAAAGCGAAAATTTAAAATTACCTTCAATCATTTCGTTGCGTTTTCAAAAAAGGCGCTTTCAGCACATACAGCTGTTGATTGGCCGACACTCTAAACTTGACTGCAACAATCGCGCTTAATTCTAAATTCTCCTGTTCACAATCAACGTCATCGGCATCATTAGCATCATCATCATCATCATCAAAAGCCGATATGAAAATGAATGTAGAAAAAACGGTGGTCGTTTATAGAAGCAATGTAATTGTGTTCCACTTTAATTTCATTCGAGAACACACACTACACGGACTTTCTATAATATAGCGCCCGCTTTCTTCGTGTTATAAAATAATGTAATCATATTCGTTACAGTGAAACACCAACTAATAACCGCTTTGATCTTACGTAAGGATTTCTTTCGCGTTGCATTAATTGCTCGCACGCTCTTGGAGAAAGGCTCCGGTCATCAAATTCTCTTCTAATGCTTCTGTTTTATCGGAGGCGGCCGCCGTTACTATACCATTCCTGATTCTGCTGCTTTTTTTTTTGCCTTACTGTCTCTTGGCTTTTTATTATTTATTTTGCCAACGCACGAAAACTTCATGCTTTTGCTTCCACTAATCATTTCGTGATGTGAATAAGTTTTTACTGTTGAAACTTGTTGAAAGTGTTTTCAAAGAATACTAATTTAGGTAATTTTTTCTGTATCTACTTAATTGAAATGCAAATCCTATTTTAATTTATCATTAGACAAGAAAAAATGTTTCTAGTTTTAATGCTATTGTGCTTTTATGGTACATTTGGTTAATGTGCTGGGTATTGAACTTTCCAAGAGATAGGGAATTACACGGAAAAATAAACTTTATTTTTTTCCTGCTTCCTATAATTATTTTTCGAAACGATTAATTACTTAAGTGGTAGTGCTCAATGAGGAGTATCTTTTAATATTTTTTCGAAACTTGTAACATTACTAGTTTTCATGCTGCAGCCCATTGAAAAACTAAAATTTTGAATTTCGCGCCTTCAAGTAGCCATCGTTATTTCTGGGCTGCCATTGGCGAATGTTGCCATAATTAAAAATGGGGGCACGAAATTCAAAAATAGCTATTTTCTAGGGTTGCTGCCTACAACTAGAAATGTTACAAGCTTCAAAAAAATGTTAAAAGATACTCCTCATTAAGAACTCCCACCTAAATATTCTAACTTTAGTAAAAAAAAAATATATAATGGGGAGCAGAAATTTAAAAAATAGAGTTTATTTATTAGAAAGTGCAATGCCCGGTTATTTTTAATTTGAATTTTTGAATATGGCGCCTTTTTCAGTTCCAAAGCGGAAGCGCACTTCTCATTTCTGTACTTAGAAAAAAGAAATTTATTTGTGCAATTGCAACTCTGGTGGACAACTAAATTTACATATTATTCATTATAAGATATTCATTAACAACTAATATATCTTTGAAAAAAAAAAGATTTTCTTTTAAAATGAATGAAACAATAAAATATAAAGTTCCAATGACATTTTAATGCATTTCAGTTGACAAAATTTAATACTGCAAGAAAAATCTTACGTTTATCTCGGCATAAAACTATAGAAATAACAACAAAACAACGCAATTGATAGATAATAAAATTGATCGTTTCATTCAATCAAGGCAATGCATAAAAGCGCCGAGTGAATTTGAAAAAAGTTTCGCAATTTACGCACCAATTGCTACATGCAAAATTCAATGTCATAATTATTTAGGGATGTCATTGTCTGCAATTTGTCTGGCTAATCTGCTGGTTAGAAACGCATCGCAGAATGGAAAATCCCTCAGTAGAAATTTCTCGCGGAAAAGTGTCTATTCGGACGGATCTTTTAAGGCAGTAAAGCCCAGGAAAAGCCAAAAACGTAAGTGGTTCATTTGAAAACAAAAATCATAACCTTTAAAATTTGTGATTTTGTTTTTGTTTCTATTAATTCTTTTGTTTTCTACTACTTGCACAAATTTTAACGGTAATTTTAATTTTAGATGAGACAACACTTGCTTGGAGAGACCCAAACTTTGATATTTTGGCCTCCAGATGTTTTCCATTCTTTATGCCAGGCAATGTGGGGCCTGCTTGGTATGACACCTATACCACCATAAAAAATGATCAGGGATTTGTTATGAAGGAAATCGACAAGGTATAAAACATTCTAACAAAAAATTAAAAAATGGTATCTTAATAAAATGATTGAATTTGTAGAAACACAAAGATTACATAACATGTAAGATTCAGTCATGTCCAACAGTTTTAAGAAACACAGTATGTGACTTGTTTCCATTTCGAAACTTGGACCATTCAGAGTTGTCAGTCATAACGTTGACTATAAAGCCAGATCTCAAAGTTTTAAAGAAAAATCTAGAGATTGAGACTGAAAAGCTTGCACAATTGGTAAAAACTAGTTTGTAATTATATATTAGAGCGCCCAAAAAGTGAATTAATTAAATTTATTTTCAGTTTGTTTTAACTGCCAAAAATGTGTGTTCGAAATTGCGTCGCGGTGGCTTCTGGGCTGACTTTGTAAATCCCTTCTCTGGACGTCCGTACTTTTCAATTCAAGTAACTGATAAACTGTACAGTAGCGACGAGAAATTTAGATGTTTGGATTTTCAAATCAATGAAATATCTAAATGTCTAGTGGTATCCAATGAACAAGACAATTTAAAGCGGGAATTTATTGGTAAGTTATAGCCTTTCGTTATTTCTAAATTTAACTAAAGCCATTTAGATCATAATTAAAACGAAACAAAGTTTCCGTTTTCTTTTCTTGATTTTTCTCAACACGCACTAAATGTACGACACCGTTTCACTGGAAACCATAACAAAGCGTAGCATAGTGGTGTTGCATAATTGATCAGTCGTTATTTCAATCATTTGTAGTTTGTACGCAGTAATAACACGTACTTTACAATTACAGGAAGCCTTTTCACAAACGCGCCGTGCAATGAATGCAACCTCAAGAAGATATTCAACGTTGATGGCCAACAGTTATCGCAAGCCTAGAGAATCGTAGTGTACGCAAAGTATGTCGTCGTAATAGCCCAAATAATGTAAATACTAAATGCTGGCCAAGAAAATATGAAAATGTTAATTATTTCATTGCAATTTTGAATTTCGCGCGTACTTTGCTACAACCACGTGATTGGTTGTTTCAAGTTATATGCGCTTGGAGTCGCCACTGGTTCGAAGCGTCATATACGGCGTCTCACTTGCACACACAGGATTCGTCGGTGCGTCTCGCTCTAAACATCTTTATCCGCCATTGCATAAGTTAATGGGAGAGCTGTGGTCGCGCTGCTATTGCAGAAGACTCGGTTTTTATTGCGTTAGGAGCGGAATTCAGGGTGTATTTTCTTTGGATAATCTATTAAGTTGCATAAGTGAGTGATGTTCCAGTTATTGATCTTGTAGGCCGTCAAGAGGTAAGCGTTTTTGCATCAGGTGCATTTTCCCCCCTATTTTAAGGTTACATTTCTGTAGATTTTAAATTGTCTTGTAAAACCAAGTGTAAAACACTCTTTAAATGTTTCCTACAGGTATTTTATGGTAGTACAATGTGTCTACAAGTGGACGAATTATAAAGAAGAATTTCACTGTTGATTTTTGTGTAGAGTCAACCTTGGAAATGAGTATGGGAAAGAGAAGAAGAACTAGTTCAATAGCTAGTCGAGGGCAGGAAGAGGATTCTCTGGATAGTATTGAGGCCACTTCTTCAAACAACAGCAGGAAACGCTTTAAAAAGCAGGATCCTGTAAGTTGGTTTTCTCTTTACTTTATAGTGTGCCATTGTGGTTTGTTCTAATGGGGAGTTGTTGTTTTTTCAGATGGAATTGGTGCAACAAGTTTATGATTCCATAAGAAACTTCAAAAAGGAGGATGGTTCTTTGTTATGTGATGCCTTTATAAGAGTTCCTAAAAGGCGCCAGGAACCTGGTTATTATGAAGTTGTTAGTAATCCAATTGATTTGCTAAAAGTGCAGCAAAAGTTGAAAACTGAAGAGTATGAAGACATTGATGATTTGCAAAATGATATTGAGTTGGTTGTAAATAATGCTAAGGCTTTCTACAAGAAGAGCTCGTCTGAATATAGAGACGCTTGCGATTTGTGGGAACTATTTTTGAACAACCGCTCTAGGTAACTTTCAATTGTAACTTTTTCTTTTTTGTACTACTTTTCACATTGATTGTATTTGTAGAATTTACGATAAGGATGATGACGACAAAAGCAAACTAGTCCTAAGAGTGGGCAGATTGTCGAAACGTTCGCTGGGCGCCGATAAACGACAGGACGACGTTTCGGAAGTGTCGTCAGAGAGTTCGACGAATCCGGACGACGAGTACAGCCAGTACGAGGACCTCTTCACGGCCGTTATGACCGCCACCGATACCGACAATCATCCGTTGCACACGGCATTCCAGTTGCTTCCCTCTAAAAAGAAGTACCCGGAGTACTACGATGTAATTGAGTCGCCGATCGATCTGCGGATGATCGCGCAGAAAATACAGAATAGCGAGTACACGAATCTGGGGGAAATGGAACGCGATCTGCTCACTATGACGAAGAATGCCTGCTTATTCAACGAACCAGGCTCGCAAATTTATCGCAATTCGAAAGCGCTGAAGAAGATTATCACCAGTAAGAAAATCGAGATTGAACACGGCAAGATGCAGGGTGGGAAAAGCAGTGAGCGCATTCGCAATAAAAGACTCAAAGGGTCCAGTTGCTTGTCGGCCGTCACTGCTGCTCTTCGCGACGACGACTCCGATATGGAAATGGAACCTGAGGAATCTATCGATGAGGACGACAGCAGTAATATCGACGTCGAGAGCCCGATGTGGCAATTGTTTGAGACGGTGCGCAATGTTACCGGTAATACTGGGACTCCGTTGTGCGATCCGTTTTGGCGTCTCCCTTCGAGGCGCTTCTATCCTGATTATTACAAGGAGATCAAGAATCCAGTGTCGCTCACGCAGATTCGCAGGAAACTGAATAATCATCTGTATGGAACTGTGAGCGAGGTTGCCGGTGATCTGACCATCATGTTTGAAAACGCCAAGAAGTACAATGCTCCCAATTCTAGATTATACAAGGTATTATTTTAATTAATTAATATTTTTAAAATAAATTTTCTCTCGGGAAGTAAAATTAAAAGTAATTTATGATAAATTGTGTTTTTTTAGGACGCAGTAAAACTTCAGAAAGTGATGCAGACCAAGGTCCAAGAACTACTTGACATTGATCAGGTAACAAACACCAAAGTCACTAACAGATCACGAAAGGTACGCTTTTTACACGCACATATTTCACTAATCCAATCTAAACCACTTATTTACTCGCTTTGCCTGCCGCTGATTGGTTTTCCTACGTAAAGAAAATAAATAAATTTGTTTTTCAAATTGTAGGATACCGATAATGAAGATTTGGATAGCATACGAAGGAAAACGTTGCTGAAACCAAAACCGTTGACTCCGATGAGAGGAAGGCCGCCCAAAGATCCGATTCCTTTGAAGAAACGTCTTCATGCCATAGCTAAATATCTCTTGGATTATGTTGTAAGTATTTTTTATAATATTTTTTTTTTGTTAGCGTTATAATTTTTTAATTAATTTCAATTTGCAATATTTGATAATTAATTAATTATTATTAGAAGGAAGATGGTCGTAAGCCAATGTTGGCTTTTATGGAAAAACCGTCGAAGAAGTTGTATCCAGATTACTACGATGTGATCAGTGAACCGATTGACTTCATAGAAGTCGAGACGAAAATAAAGGGAGACCAATATGCCAGCGAGCAGGAACTCGTACGTGATTTTAAGCTCATGTTTGGCAATTGCAAGCAGTACAATGAAGAGAATTCGCCGATTTATGAAGATGCTGCTTTGCTCGAAAAGGTTCTTGTTGAGAAATTCGGTCACATTATTACCCCCGAAAGAAGAACTTATGGACGAATGTAAACTAGTTATTTTTATTTTAAAATTTTTGTGTTTCAATTTTTTCTTTTTTTTAGTGTGAAACCTAAGAAGTTGTTGACACCGACTTTCAAAAACTGCAAGACATTGTTTGATACAATTCGCGATTATCGCGAACCTAAAGCAAATAGACAATTGGCATCGATCTTCATGAAATTGCCTTCCAAAAGCGTTAGTTTTTTTTTTGCTTTTATTTAAATGGTTTTTTTTTAATGTCTTAAAATTTTTTTTTCTTTGTTTTTAGGATTATCCGGACTATTATGACATAATTAAGAATCCTGTGGATTTAGAGAAAATTTCGCATAAGTTGAAGAATCGCGAGTATGAAACGCTGGATGATTTGGTGGCCGATCTAAATTTGATGTTTGACAATGCTTGCAAGTACAACGAGCCGGATTCGCAAATCTACAAGGATGCCCTGGTACTTCAGCGGATTTGTTTGCAGACAAAGCTGCAGCTGAAGGAGGACGACGACAAAATTCCAGATGTGCCTACTGCAATTCAGGATTTACTATTAAGTTTGTTCACCTCGGTGTACAACCATCAGGATATGGAAGAGCGTTGCTACTCGGATTCCATGGCTGATCTTCCCGAACACGACGATGTGGATGGAAAAAAGTAATTTTTCTTTTCCTTCTCTTTTTAAATTAAACAAAAATATAATAATAATAAAATAATTGATTTTTTTAAATAATTACAGAGTTCGAGCTTTGTCTTTGGATCTGATCAAACGTCGTTTGGACAAAGGTCTCTACAAACGCTTAGACACGTTTCAGGAAGACTATTTCGCGTGCCTGGAACGTGCCCGGCAACTGTCCAGATCGGATTCGCCTGTTTTCGAAGACTCTGTCGAATTGCAGACGTTCTTCATAAAACTCCGCGACGAATTGTGTCGTAACGGCGAGCTTCTACACTCTCCGGCCCTAAACTACACGGTGCAGAACTTGCAGACCAGCGTCGAGGCGCTCCGTCAAAGCAAAATACTGCAGGAGTCGCTGGACGATGAGAACGAGACGCGCAGTTCGGACGATTCGATCATCAAGGAGACGCCGTTGAATATCGGCGAGTCGATGATCTGCAATCAGCAGACTTTCAAAGTGGGCGACTTTGTCTACTTGGACGCCAAGGAGAAGGGCGTGGAGCCGCACATTTTGCTCATCGAACGACTGTGGACCAACAACGAGGGACAGCAGATGCTCTACGGAAACTACTACTTGCGTCCGGTGGAAACGTATCATTTGTCGACGCGCAAGTTCCTCGAACGTGAAGTATTCAAATCGGATACCCATGTGGCGGTTCCATTGGAGGAAGTCAAGGAGCGATGCTGCGTATTAAATTCCAGAGTGTATTACACTATGAAACCAGAAGGTAAGTCTTTTCTTTTTTAATTGGAGTTTTAGTACATTTTTTTGTGTATTTTAGGGTTCGATGAGAAGGATTTGTATGTTGTCGAGAATCGTTACAGTACAAAGTCGCGTAGTTTCAAGAAAATGAAAGTGTTTCCCGAATCGCCCAATATAAATCTGGTGCCAAGGGAGACACCAATTGAAATGAAACGCGTTATGTCGGTGTTTAGGGAGCGCGTGGAAAAACACAAAGATGAGTTGGCCGAATTGCAAGAGATCGAAAGACTTGTCGAAAAAGATAAACCTGTAAGTTTTTTTCCGTTCTTTTTTTATTTATCTTATTATAAAAGAAAATTAAATAACATTTAAATCTTTTTTAGAATATTGTGGCATTCAATCAAATGGACATCGATGATGGTAACACTTACTACGAGCAGTACAACACAATTTGCGCTGGAGCTGTAAAGACCGGTGACTATGTTTACGTAGCTACTGACGGTGGCAGGCAAACTATTGCTCAAATTGAAACCATTTGGGAAACGAAAGAGTAAGTTTTTATTTTTTATTATTTTTAGTTTAATTAGTTTATTAGGTCTGCAATAGAGATAAAAATGTGTTTAATTTGTTTCAGTGGTAAATCATATTTTCGTGGCCCGTGGTTTGTAACAGCTTCAGAAGTGTCGCAATTCCCCGGCAGGGTCACCTATAAGCAAGAACTGTTCCTGTCGACCTTGGAAGACACGAATCCCATTGTGAGCATAGTGGGAAAGTGTACAGTATTAGATTACAACGATTACATATCGAGTGAGTGTTGTTTTTTGTGTTCACTATAAATTATTAAAATTTATCGATTAAAAATTAAAAATATGTTTTTCTCTTCGACAGGTCGACCTACTGAAATTCCCGAGAGCGATGTGTACATCTGCAACAACCTGTACGACGAAATCAATCGTCAGCTGCAGAAATTATCAGTCGAAGGGCTGAAGAAATTTTGCCATAGTGCCGGTGTGACGGAGGACGAAATCTATTACTTCCCCAAACTCATTAATCCGCTAAAGGTATGCACTCTATTTCTTTTATGTTTTTTTTTATACTTAAAAATTATTTAATTAGTAGTGGTAGTTTTTATTGCGCGATTATCAATTTGTTAGTGTACGTTTCGAAGATGGCGTGTTGCGGGAGTGTAAGTACAAGCTGCATGCATGATTATGGTAATCGGCAGTGTTCTTATTGCCGATGACTATTGATTTATCATCTGTTTTACTACACATTGTGCGTGTGCATGAATTCGGTTACAGATGAGTAGTAACGAATCCGGCCAGCCGGATCAAGTAGTGGACCGACCGAAAACGGAATCCACTAACATGCAATTCGTGAGTATCAACACCATCAACTACCTTGTTTCAAATACATATTTGAGTCAGTATTTTTTTGTTTTTGGCGTAAATATTAATATTATTATTGATTGTGTAATTAGGTAATGATGTAAGTTGTCGGGTATTGGCATGCAGGTAGTACTTACCCCGAACGTAATTTTTTCCATTTTTTTTTACATATTGTAATATGGTTTTAGGGAGACATGTATTGTATGAATTGATTTGTGCATGCGGTGTAATATTGCAAAGAGCAAATGGGGGTGGGATTGGTTGCTTCGGCATTTTGGCGTCGGCGTCTGGAGCGTCGGCGCAATTCGACGATGTTACTAAATCTACATAGGACTATAGTTTGACGCGTATTTTAACGGTTTTTGTTTTAGTTCAGTATGGATGGATTGTTAAAGATTGATTTGTTGGATGTTGGATGGCATGTTTATCAAAGTAGATTTGAAGACTGTTTGTCTTCAGAGGTTTATTCAAAAGTTGAGTTGCTACTTTTAAATAAGTTTAGAAAGTTTTTTTACTAGTAGTTAAATGCAAGAAACTTCTGATTAGACCTCTTTAGGTGACAAACTGCATTTTAAAGTAATTTAGCGTAATATCCTTGAGACTAACAGCTGCATTTCCGGTAACTTTGCTGAAAACGCTCGCCCTTTTTTACCTTCTTTGTAAACGTGCAAATAGCGAACGCAAAACTCATCGTTATCGCAAATAAGCGCCAAAGCGACAAACGCGTCTGTACGTGGAGTGTTTAGTAAAGTGATTGCGTGAGAACTCGAAGCCGATAACAGGAAATAATAGTAACGCAGCGGCGCCCCCGCATTTTTTTTTGTAGAGACATAGATGCGCAGAAGAGCGACCGCGCACCGACGACTCAGCCGAGTGCATCAACTCGGTGTGGCACGGGAAAGTCGCTCGGCTCGAACCAACTCTCTCGGCATTGGTTCGTACGTACGTGTCCTTCCTTAGTCCGTTCATATCGGTACCCGTTTGTCTTGCCTCTCTGCTCTGGTCCGTGTGCCAGCCTGCTGCTGCTGCTGCGTGGTGCGTTTTTTTCCGCTAGAGACGAGAAGCGGTGCCGTCGCCGCTGGACCCTAGTGCATCGCGTAATCGGTGTGATCGTGCACGGACCCGAACCGAAAAGCTCGCCTTGGCCGAAGAAGACACTCATCGCGCGCACATACAGATACGCGGACGGGACAGACAGACACACGCAAGCAGTGGCTCGCTCGCCTGTTGGCACGTACCGCTCTGTTACTGTTACACTCTCTGAGAGAGGTCCGAAGGCGGCGCTGTCAAGTGCGTTGAACCACCAGCAACCACGTCTGTGGAAACGAAAAACGGCCACCAATACCGGAATATTTTTAATATAAAATGATTTATCCATATAAATCTAAATGATAATTTATCGTGGTACCAGCCGGATGCCGCATATTTGTTGCTGATTTCGCATGTGACGCCTCGTCGGAGGACATTAAATCGGTCCCACGGTCGTGGGCTCGTTAAAAATTACTTGCTGTGTACTCTTAATTAGAAATTCACTCACTAAAAGGAGTCAAAAGAAAATTGAATAGCTGCGTTTTTTTTTTATTTGGGAAAATGGAGAACAGCGATAATGACGAGGCCAATCGCAAGGAGTACACGTTTCTGGTAATAATAATTATCGAACGGAATTAATGGTCGGCATTGTCGTGATTCGACATACATTTTCAAAGAGAGTGTTCGGTTACTTTGCACGACTATTTTTAGCTCGGCGAATTGCGGCGCTTGTTTACCAAAAATATGCAAAGAGTTCATTTTTTTATGTGCGGCGGCGATCTTGCGCGCACTTTGAACGACTGCACTTAATTAATTGGGCAGTTTTATTTTATTATTATGATGATGATGATCGGTAAGCATATTAATTAAATGTCTAACGTGCTTTCAGGAATCGTCGCCAATGCTGACCAAACTGAATGATATGGATATACTGATGGAGGACTCTATCGACGGTCCACCGTCTGTTGGCTCGGGCGATTTGCCGGCTTGCGCGTCGTCAACTCCGGGAGGTAGCGCCACGACGCCTGCCACCGTTAAAAAAGTACCTTGTTTTTAGTGGGGTTTTATTTTAGTGTTTGCATTAATGCCGGTGTTTTTATTTTCGTAGAAAATTAAGAACAAAATCGTCTCCGGCTACATTTTATATTCGAGAGCGGTGCGTAAGACGGTGGTGGCCAATAATCCCGATTCGAATTTTGGGAAAATCAGTCGTATTGTGGGTAATGAGTGGCGGTCGCTGCCGACCAGCGAAAAGCAAATGTGGGAAGAAAAGGCGACCCGTTTGAACGAGGAGCAGAAGAATAAGGCGGCCAATGAGGAATCCACGCTGGATATTTCTGAACATCCCGATCAGGTATGTGCAATTTGTGTTTTGTTAGTGATTTCCAGTGATTTGGAAAGCATTAATTATGCAGTAATTAGTGTTTAGTCATTGTTTCAATGATATGAATGTCGAATGAAATCGCTATAGTCGAAAATTATTGTGAAATTCTAAATTAAAATGCAATTACTGGTAAAAGTAGACCATAAGACGGAAATTGGTAAAATTCCTTCGTCGGTTTAAAATGGGAAATTATTTTATCGATTTGTACTGTTTGCAACGTAATCTTTGCTTGAAACGAAGCGATTGTTAATCGATTGTAAATAATGCAATTAAAACTAGAATTGCAATTCGAAACTTTTTAAACAATTACTTTTGCGAATATATTTTTTTTTCATTTGATTGCCATTATTTTCATATTATCGTTATTAAGTTTTGAAAATATATTTGCTACTTCATGACTGATATAATTACACATAGTTTAATCATTGTTGATTTCCTGTTTTAATTTTCCTGACAAAATTATATTTTCATTGTGACTAATAATGTATTTACAATCACAGTAATTGTAATTTGTTTTTGTTTTAGATTTACGAATGCTGTTGGGATAGTTGCGATTACCAATTCGAGGAGATTGCCGACTGCTTGGACCACTGCATCAAAGAGAAGGACGGTGTGGCCGGCCACGTGCAAACTTACTTCCAGCAGAATCCGGACGCGGAGTTGCACTGCTTGTGGCGCGGCTGTCAGCGCATCAAGAACAAGAAGAACTCGCAGCCGTTCCCCAATGTGGCCCGTCTGGTGCGCCACGTCAAAGATCTGCACATAAACAAGGGCAACGGTCGTGTGGTCGCTCAGGAAAATCGCAACAAGTAAGCAATTTATTTTTATTTTTTATTAGTTTAAAGCGTTTCTAATTTTTTCTTTTTTATATTTTTGTGAAAAAAAATGGCAATCTAGAGTGAATTGTCAGTGTTTTTTGTTTTTGTGTTTTGTTTGAGTCAGCGAGTGATTGTTTTGTATTTACCGGCGAAATTTGTGGTTTAGGAATTTCGTGGGCAATAGGACGATGCCCGTTTTGCAGCCAGCAGTGCCTCCTCCAGTGGAAATCACTACCGGTTGGTGGTCCCTTTTAATTTTTACTGTTTGTTCCTTTCGAACTGTATTTTTTTATAGTATATTTCTATGGGTGGCTCGCTCGTTCGTTCGTTCGTTCGCTCGCAATCTGATCTTGTTGTGCGATTAATTGCAATGCGTAGTAATTTTAGTTTTTTGCATCACTTAATAGTCGTTAGTTGCATTACTTAGTACTCGATTTTCTGTAGGAACTTCAGGCCATCCAGTAAGCCCCAGGTCGCTAGTAGGCCAACTCCCACTGCCACTCCTACCCCTGGTTGTGAGTTTTTATTTCCTTTATTTTATTTTATTTTTATTTTTTCAATTTTCCCTTATTGTAGTTTGTTGTAAATTGAACTCAGTTAATTGCTTTAAACGCTGTTTTTATTTTATATGTTTTTTTATTCTAAAGCTTATTTTAAATAATTGCTATTGTTTTTTTTTTTTAATGAATAGAAAATAACTTTTGGAAAATTCAAATCTACTAAAATTTATAAGCTATCCCTTTGAAAAAGCTTGTAGTTGCTCTTTGAAAAAAAAAACAACATTTTAATTTAATTTAAATTTGTATTGAAATTAAAAATGTTTGTTTTGCTTTTGTTTGCTAAATATTTGTTTATGATACGTTAAAATTAATTTTTGGTAGAAAATAACTGAAAGTATTGAAATTCAAAATATTTTCCTTAGAAAAAGCTAGTAGCTAGTAGTAAATCTTTCAAAAGCTTTTAATTTAAATTAAATTTTTCGTGAAATTGAAAATGTTAATGTCTGTAGCGTCGACGCCGGTGGTCCAGCCTACGACCCCAAAGCAGCACGATCCGATTTTTATTTCGGTGCCTCCGAGACCGCAAAGAGCTCTGCATTCGGAAGCGTATATCAAGTAATTACAACCCCTTTTTCAATGGTGGAAAATTTGGAAATTAACTGGACGAAATGTTTTTGCAGATATATCGAAGGCCTGCATGCGGATAACAAGTACATTTGCAATTGGGAAAAGACGCTGAACGTGGCGCAGGAGAGCATCAATTGTGCCGATCCCGAGAAATTGAATACGGTTGCTGCATGGCTTGGCTCCAAGTCGCACCAACAGGATAACGTACTGAATGCCTTGTGGGCCCTCAGGAATCAGTTGCTGCGTGACACTTTGGGCCTTCAGAAGACGCTCTAAGCAAAGACCAAAGGCCGCCCCCACGCGCGTCGTATTTTAAACATAAACATTTGTTCGTAACTAAAGAGCTATTATTATTATGATTATTATTATTATTCTATGACTTGATTGCCGGCATAATATTTTATACGTTTGCGGTTTCGTCGCATATTACGTTGTATTATTATTATTATTTGATGAGTAAACAAAAATAGAGCGGCGGATTTTAAAAGTTGGCGCCATGCTGTTTTTGCAGTTCTGCCATTGGATAATTTGCGTGGCTAGTGGTAAACGTAAACGGCCCAGTGCGACGCTTATCAAAGGACTTGGCGCCCGTCAACGGCAGCAAGCAGCCACCTCGGAAAACTAATATGGCGCGCTCTGAGTTTGCTTGTGCCCAGCGTCTCGGAGCGATGGCTAGTGTTCTACTATGATGTGTTGATAGGACTTTCAAAACGGATAAATTATTGTCGAAATTGAATAATTGTAAATTATTTACAAAGCTTCTGCCGATAGGTAAGATTTCTTCTGCTTGATTTTCATTTGACACAAACCTAACCTCACTTTATTTGTGTGTTTTTTGCTTTTTATTATTTTAATTTATTATTGTTTATTTTATTACTTATTGCTTATTTTCATGTAACAAAATGTTTTATTATGTAAAACAGTTGTAGGAAAAATTGCTGAATTTTTATTAAGGGAAAGTTTGAAGTTTTTGAAGCAATTTTTTTTTCATCAGTTCGATTCAAATGACCTTTTTGCTTTTTAAGTATTTAAGTAATTTTGATTAAGACAAAAGTAAATAATTTACTGATGGCACTATTAATTAAATATAAAGCTATAATAGAGATTTTGTAAAAGGTAGTAAGATGATTTTCAAAGGTTATTTGATAATTCAAAAGTTTTAAAACTTTAATTAGATTGAATTATTTTTCTTTTATTTATTATCAATTGAATTTTCATTTGTTGCTTTCCCGATTATAAATAATTTATTTTATGAGAGAACTGCCAATTAAGTAAAAATGTAAAATAATGGTGTTTCAAGTAATTGAACTCACAACTCTCCCAGAGTTTAAAACGACAATTTTTTAAAAACCTTAAAAATATTTAAGGCTTTTTTAGTTTAAATAATAACTAAATAGTTGTTTTAATTTCATATGAGTTATTTAAAATTTAAATAATTAATTAAGAACTGCAGTAAAATTTAACAAACACAAACACATTTTAATGGCTAAAAACACATTTAAATTAAAAAAATTTAACGCGCTTGCTGAACAAATCTCAAGAATGTTGTAAAGCATTAGTGACAATAGTGTTGACGGTGGGTAGGTAATGAATAAAGCACAGACAGCACATTGTGTTTTCTCGTCTATTCGGTAGCAAATTAGGCGGATGGCGATGGGCCAGCAGCAAATTTTAAAATAGACCAAAAACACTCCTTCTCTCCTTAAGAGAAAATCCGTTGAATAAGAGAGGCGTCGATTGTGGTGCGTCCATAGTAATAAACGGTGGGACGATGGAGCCGCGCGATCGCTACTACAGAAGCTCGGTGCGAAGTCGCGGATCCTCTTCAACGAGCGACAAAGCGCCGCGCGAGAAGATCATCGACTGCTGCCGCAAACTGGTAGCCTTCATGTGCACCCAGGTGGGTGTGGGTGGCTTAGTGGTAGGCTACACGGTGGTCGGTGCCTTCACCTTCCAGCACATCGAAACCCTGAAGGAACGACCAGTCTATTGGCATGTAAACACCACTCGCACCAAGTATGCTGCCATCCTCTGGGAAGTGATCACCATTCAGAATGTGTTCAACGAAACCACGTTCCGCGAAGAGGTGGACCGCACGCTTAAAGACTACCAGGACGAAATGGTGCTGTCCATCAAGAGCGGATACGACGGCAGAACCGTCGAAGATGTTTGGTCCATTCCAGCAGCACTTATGTTTTCCCTGAGCATCATCACGATGATCGGGTACGGCAATCTAGTACCTAGAACCACCTGGGGCAAAGCTGTCACTGTGATTTATGCAGTTTTCGGCATTCCGCTCTACGTGCTCTACTTTATGAATATGGGAGAAGTACTTGCGGGTACTTTTCGGTGGATCTACACCTGGTTATATGAGTGCAGTACCGATAGAGATGTTAACGAGCCTCCTAGGAGAGTCATAGTGCCATCTTCGGCTTCCCTGTGGGTTATTGGCGGCTACATCGCCACTGGGGCCATCATTTTCGCCGAATGGGAAAAGTGGTCTTATTTGGACAGCACGTACTTTTGTGTTACCAGTTTATGTAAGATAGGACTTGGAGATTTCGTGCCGGGCGCCAATATTGATGACTTCAAAGTGGGAAGCCAGACGAAACTTGTAGTGAACTTCGTTTATATGCTGGTTGGCTTAGGTTTAGTTGCCATGTGTTATAATTTGATGCGCGAAGAGGTTCGCGTTAAAGTGACCGAAATGCGTGAAGACATGGGCCAATGTTTGGAAGACACGAGATTGAGACTGATTTCTTGTGCTACCAGATGCCGATCAAAATTTTGAATGTTGAAGAGCCAGCGAAAAGACTGATGGAGTGGATGCTGCTGGACTTTTGGAACTTAGAACTTTTAAAAAGTTTTATGCGCGGCTGTTGTTAACAAATGTACAAGTAAAAATAGGCTCTTAATGTGGCCGTAAATTAAGTTTTATTAAAACACAAGTGCCCGCTGAGATATGGGCAAAAGAAAACAAAAACACTGGGAGACTAAAATTAAATTTAAATACGGGTGGTTGCATTTTGAAACTAGGTGAATCTTCTTGAAAATAAGTTTTCGTTTTATTAACAGTTCCTTCGCTTAAACGTTTACAGCTTTAAAGTGTGATGTTCTTTTAAGTTTTACTTAATTGTAATTAATATAACATTGTAAAAAAAAAACATTATTGGCAGAAAAATAACTTTAAAATGCAACAAAAAGTAGCAAACTAAGAAATGTATTAACTGCGCTCGTTGTGCATAAAGTAAGCCTTGTTGTACTTGGTGTAAAGCCAAATATTATCGATGCCTGGAATTGTTACTTGTCATAAGTAATTACCTGCCGCGGAAATTCGGCGACCTAAATACCGCAAGCAAATGCACTTTTCAACTTTCCGCTGAAAATATACCGTTTAATTTAAAGTACAATTCACATACGTACAGCGAATGACGCCGGCCGATTCTGTGAAAACCTCAAGCTAAAAAACACTTTATAACATAGCAATTCTATTGTTTAATTTAAACATGTTTAAAGCGTGAATTTACGGCGCCTTTGATGGACGCCAAACTATGTTCGAGCGTGTAATTCAGCGTAAATTTGATGGAAAAGCGCAAGTTTAATGTATTTTTGGAAAATGTTCCGCACAAAGGATTTCGCTCTGTTTACGCAAACAGTCAATGGAAACGCGGTTTACATTATAAGAAGTCAGTTTGAGTGGCCCGTCGTTGATTAATGCGATTTCAATTACTCGCGGTGCCGGATATAAATAGGGTGCGTTTCGCAATCCAAATAGCAACATTTAGAATAAAGGGAATTTATTGTATGTTTATAGTGGCAGGAGTGCTGTAAATCTAAAGAGCAACGTAAATTACCAACTGCCTTTTTATTAGCTTTAGTAAAAGTGGATGAAGTTAATCTGGCAGCTTATGAAAATATATTTTCTGTTTTTTTTTTTTCTGTTTGCTTTTGAAAATTTACGCCAAAATATTTTATGAATTGTTTTTCATTTTAATATTTAGATGAAAGTAAAGTGTTTAATACATTAATCCTTTTTTTTTAGAGTTTAGTGTTTCCTAAAATATTTTTTATAGTCTTATTAATGTTCCTCCTGGCTTCTTTTTTCATTTATAGCTTTTTACAGCTTTAGAAAAAACTAAAATTTTCATTACTAATAAATTTGTTTTATAAACAAATCATTTAATATTATAATTTAATAGTAAAAACTTAAAAAAAAAAAATTCTTAGACTTGACCTATTATTACTTAAAAAAAAAAAAATAGAAAAATGTATTTTTTATTTGCTTCTACACTTGTTGTTTTAATAGAATCTAAATCTAAATGGGTCATTTAGAATTAAAAAAACGAAACTATTTTGCAGATGTAAAACATAGTAGAATGCTGGGGGCCTCAATGCCCTCGTCGCCCCTAAGATTATGCGCCGTTGTGGGATACGAAGGAAGAACCAATGATGTGGTCTACTGCAATCCAATGCAACGGTCCGATTGTGTCTCAAACACCGTGGTCTATTTCGGCGGCGATATGCAGGTAAAAATTAGCATTACTTTAGGCTTCCAATAAATCAGAAACGAGGCCCACGCATTTCGACACTCGAAAAATATCGCCGCTGATTGTTGGCAGTGCGTGGGCCGCAACGTGTCAATCTTGAAACGCGCGCGGCAAAAGCGGATCTCTTTGAAAGATAAAGCGGATGCCGTTTGAAATATTAGCTTTGCTATGTGGGCGGCCGTCTCAACGTCTTCTTATTTTAAAATTTTTGGTATATTTTTGCGTTGCTAGGACTTCACGGAAAACATGCAAACGCACAGGGACAGCAAGAATTACCTCAAGTGGAACTTGGAAGACACCGCCAGGATACTGCACAACGGCTTTCCAGACTCCCATATTGTTGTAATTAGACCTGCACGGTATGCCATTATTTTTATTTACTTACCTTACCATGTTGCAATTTTCAAAGTTACTATGGTTTTTTTAAAGAAATTTTAAATTTCGCGCCATGTTTATAATACTTCCTATAGGGATAGCAATTCAAATTTCGCGCCAAATTTAAAACTGAATATTTGGCGCGAAATTTAAAATTGTTTGTATTCATTACATCTTAACAAAATTTTCATTTTTAGCATCGAATACAAGACATTCAGTTGTTTCAAGAACTTTGTTCCTTGCAATAATTGCGGATCGCCAGAACACACTCCAATGCACTTTGCGCTCCAGCATTTGGAAAAACTTCTGCAGAATGTGACGGTGAAGCTGAACTCTATGACGGTGGATGAAATTAAAAGTGCTTCCGCTCTATTTAAATCTAGTCATGTCCAAGAGGACACAGAGGTAACAAGATTAGATATTTAAATGATTTTTTCATCACTCTTGTGTGCATTGTAGATTGATGAACAGAGTTTCGTGTTGTCCACTGGCACTCAGCACTGGTGGCGCGAGAACCTCAAATTAGACAAACATAATTTGCTTCTGGTGGGTTTTAGCAAAGGGTGCGTTGTACTCAATCAGTTTCTCTACGAGTTCCACTATTTAAAAACGCTAACACCTGATGACCAATCGTCCATGGACTTGGTTTCTCGCATTACCGATATGTATTGGTTAGATGGTGGACATAGCGGTGGTAAAAACACTTGGATTACTTCTAGACCCCTCTTAGAAACACTTACTAGACTAGGTAGACTTCATTGCTCCCGTATTTACTTCAATATTTTAACTCTGGCTTATTTGGTTTTTACTTTTGTCAACAACAACAAAAAAAAAAGAAAAAGAAAAAAATGAACAAGAGAAAAGCAAAAGTAAAACCAAATGAGCATTTCTTTTGAACAGTACTAATTTGTTGGTTGTATTTAGGTATAAATATTCACATCCATGTATCCCCGTATCAAATCAACGACGATCGGCGACCGTGCATCCGCAAAGAAGAGAAACTGTTCGGCGACTTGTTAAGGAAATTAGGAGCACCCGTTAATAGGACGGTGCATTTCGAGAACGTGTTTCCGAATCTTTATATGCACTTCGACATAATCAACGTCTTTAGACTCGTCAACGTTCACGTCACCTCTCCATGCAGCGAGTCCTCAAAGTGATGATCTCTCTTAATGATAAATAAATAAAAAAACGAAGCAAGTAGGTAAATGTTTTCATTTTGATTCTTTTCCGTTCTTCATTTCGATTCGTAACGGAAGAATATTGTCGGAAATGGCGCTCTCTTACATTAAGAGTTGCTCCTATATTGCGAATTATTGAACATTATGTTGATGTTAATAATTTCAATGCAATATTTCACAACGAATTCGTTTTTATAACCCTTCTATAAAAGCGACAAACAAGAGCAACAAGTATTAAAATAAATGTATTATTTAATTTTATGTACATGTACATAAATGTGTTATTAATGAAATAATGTTGTTTTATTGTTCAGTATTTTATTTATATCTTGTTTAGCATTAAAATTATTACTCGCATTTCTGTGGTTTTTTCGTTTTTCTTTTTAAGAAAAGCATAAAAATTTATTACGAAAAACCAGCTATTTAATTCACTTTGGGTTTTATAGAAATAGCTAGAAATAAATAATTCAGGTAGGACATTATTAGTAGGGTATTTTCAGCATATTAAATTTAAATAATGATTGCTAGAATTTTTAATTGATAATTTCGTATTTTAGGGCGGAGCAAAAAATTAACACCAGAGGGCTCTTTTTTTTGATTATGACGTCACAAATTTTATTAAAATCAACAAAGAGCCCAGTGACATAACCTAAAACTAAAGCCTTGAGCGCGTTTTCCTTTATGTTGCATTCAAGGTTGAACGTCGGTTTACCAATACCTACACACAGATTTTATAAATCGTGTATAGTGCCTCAATGCAATAATACAAGCAAAAGAACGCCCCATAAATTGTTTATTAATGTACCAAAATCAAAAACTGTAAGAGACAAATGGTTAACGCTAGCTGGGAGGGAAAACAATCTATCATCATGTTCCACAGTCTACTACTGTGAGGACCATTTTGATGTAAGTCCAGCTCTGTTTTGTTTTTATTACTTTTTGTGACAGAAAGTTGGAATTTTAGCTACCCAATGATATGTTAAATTACTCTGTATACAAAATTATGGGTACTGTAACGAAAATTCTAATGAAGCCTGATTGTTATCCCAGCAAATTTACTTGTCAAACTGAGCAGAATAAATCCACCTCAGATGAAGGACAACATTGCAAACCGTTTGAACAAGTGTTCATAAAATCAGGTAAATAGTTGAGTTCGATTTTGATTTATTTTCAACCTGCGAATCGCGTAGTAAAAATGGCCGCCTTAAATTAGCCGTTGTTGCCAAGTTTAACTCAGTAGATATATATATGCTTCAAAGCTCATATAAAAAATATATTTCTGTACCTTTATTTATTATTTTCGACCTAATTTTTAAATGTTTGATTTTTTCTGATAACTTATAAGCTAATTTACAAACTTTAATCTGCGTTCTAATTGGAAAAAATTAAGGCCATTGCAACGTTGCATTCAATTTTCCTTTCTTTTAGTTTTGTTAATTTCTAGGTTAGTTTTCATCAATGTCAAGATGTCAGTAGTTGTCATTATGGTAAAGTGGGCAATGCCAACAAATTAATTTCGGCTTTTTTTGTTTTTTTAATATTAATAAACACTCTGTATATCGATTTTGTGGCGGTTTTTCTCGTTTTTCTGAAAAAAGTTAGGTTAGTAGTTTAACTTAAGTTTTATTTTTTTAAATTATATTAATTGTTTTAATTATGCATCTAGAAAATATGATTGCATCAGATCCCTGCGTCATAGAGCTATCGTCTTCGGAAAGTGAAGAAGAATCGCCTCCAGTAAAAGTAAGTGGCAACATGTTCAAAATTCGTTTTAATTTAAAATTTGTGATTTCCAGAAAACGAAATTTGATAATACAAATTCAGATGTGATTCTTCTAATTGATGACGACGACTGTGTTAATGTTACTGCAACTAAAGAACCTAAGGATTTGAAAGCGAATGGTCAAACAGTTAGTGAACCCCCCAACAATAAACAATATAAAAAAGAAGTGTTACCATTAGAAGAAGAGGGAAATAATTTGGAAACACCATCACTAGTGGATGATAAAAGTGAAGTCTCTACGAATTCTGATGCAGAATTATCTCATAAAAGCAAATCAGATATTTCAGCAAGTTCCAACAAAAGGGTGGTTTGCAATGAATTAGATTCATTTTTTAAATTATGCCTAAGTAATTTAAAGAATGAAAGAACCCTAGCCAGATTTAATGAGAAACTTTTAAGTGTTAGGAAAAGGGCAGGGGCTGCTTCAGAATATTTGAAGACTGAAGAATTCAAAACTTTGTTGGCTAAATTCACTAAAGAAATAAGTGATGATAGCAACAAAGTGATAAATGTGTTTTTTCAATTGAACAGTGAACTCATAAAGAACAAAAACGTGCCAAATAGTGAGGAAATTGAATCAAAATTAGATTACTATTATGACTTTTTAAGCAAATTGGAGGGAAAAATTAATGAGTTTGCTGAAGAAGAAGTGGATCTTGAGGATGAAGAAGGCTCTTCATATTTAAAGTATCAAAAGTACCAGGAGAAAGCGGCGTCAGTAATTAAGAAAATTCGCTCGTTGGAAGGACGCGACGAGCATCACGGTGTAGCTTATTATAGTCCCCTGAATTTTGCTAGATCAAAGTATCATGAATTTAATCTGGCACTAAACAGGAAATACGCTGATCGAACAAAACGACCCTTTCCCACGCTCTGTGATGTGGACAAATGCTTGAGGAGGGTTGCAAAGAAGAATAATCTGGAAATTCCGGAACCGGTTTTAAAGTCAGAAAGTAAGTTTTTTTTTATATTACTTATATATTCATTTAAATAATTAAAAATGTTTTTTTTTTCAGTAAAAGTATGCTTTGAAGAATTGGGCAAACTGATTCAAATGAAGAGAAAAAACGACTTAGCTAAAGTGCACGTAGGGTACCTTCCAAACCTTAACGAAGATCCCGCTCGAGATGACGAAGAACTTAAAAGGAAACTGGATGAAAATAGATCTCTCGCTGAGGCTGCAGAAGAAGAAATTCTGTCAAAGTACGTAATTAGTATTGTCTTTTTTTATCACAGTTTTTTTTAAATCTTTTTATTGATCAGATTTTTTGCCATTTTACTAATCACAGAACTTGTTTCAATTCTTTTTTTGTCCGTTACTGATAACTAAATTTATTTTATTTTTTCCTTTTAACTGATCATAGAATTTTCTTTCTTTTTACTGTTCTCAGATTTTTTTTGGCTTTTTATTGATCAGATTTTTTTGCCATTTTACTGATCACAGAATTTGGAAAAAAAAATCATAATTTTTTTTTACCTTTTTACTGATCACATATTTTTTTTTGTCTTTTTATTGATCAATTTTTTTTTACCATTTTACTGACCAGAGAATAACTGATTTTTTTTGCATTTTAACAGACCCCAGAATTTTTAGTAATTTACATTTTACTAATCACAGAATTAATTTTTTTTCATCTTTTAATTGATCACAGAATTTGTTTTAATCCCTTTTTTGCATTTTTACTGATTTCAGAATATTTTTTGTTTCTTTTGCCATATTACTGATCATAGAGTTATTTTTAATTTTTTTCCCCCGTTCTTAGTTGTCATAGAATTTATTGCAATGTATTTTTTCTAGGTTTACCGCATGGCAAGAAGGAGGATACGTCGAGAGCGACAATTCAAACGCAACAGAGTCGGAAGCCGACTCAGACGACAGTTCCGTTAAAGCTGGGTCCACTTAGAGTAAAACTTATTTATTTCGCAAGAGTACAAGCTGTTTTATAATCGTATTTAAACTGTTTGGAAGAATGGATGTTGAAGTGCTTCCCGAGCAGAGATTCTAGTGTTGGGATTCAAATCGAGTAGCCGGTGCAGTAAATCGTAAGTACTTGGCTGAAACTCGTCAACGATTTCCTAAAAATACAGACGAAATATTTGATAAGTTTCTATAAATTATAACTGGTACAGTATTTTATAATTTCAATTCTTTTCTTTTTTGTTTTTGTTTTGTTTTGTTTTTTGATTTGTAAAAGACAACTTACCTTATCTAATGGCACATTTTTACAAAGACAGACGCGCACAAATTGACCACATAATTTACATTTAGTGCCCTTTAAAAGCCTGTGAATTTTGTCCCCGCGATTTCTCAACGTGCAGCAGATCTTTCGCAAATCGAGTTCCGGTTTCTTTTCGCTGCATATGAAGTATCGACCTGATAAAGATACAGATTTATTGAATTTGCAAAAAGAAAAAAAAAAGATTCGTTTCATTAATTTTGGGAATTTGATAATGCATTTTATGAATGAAATTGTAATATAAAATAGTTAAAATAAATCTAAATCCAGAATTTAAATTTATGTCTTACTCACCGAATTTATTGGCAACTTTATTGATGTTCTCGTAACCGAATATTGTCACCAGTTCCAATAAAGCAGCGATGTCGCTGGGACAACTGAAGAAATTCGAACATTTGCTTAGTATGGCTAACATTATAACGCCAGCAGCCCAAATATCAACAGCTGAAAACACAATTATTACACAACAAATTAACATTTATACTACTTCAATTTGAATTTTTGATTTTTAAACAATAAAAAGTATTTATTAATGAATTAAATTAGTAAATATTAAAAAAAAAAAAATTAAAAACAAGTTACCAGTAGTTTGTTGAGATACTTTAAATAGTACTTCCGGAGGTCTGAATCCTGGTGTTCCTGCTCGAGAAGCCTGCATCGGAGGGTGGACCATACAGGAAGAGCAAACTTTTGCTTTGCCGTAACAGCCACATGAGTATTTTTTCCTGTGGTGCTTATCGGACACTCGCTGCTTTTGAAGCTGCTGTCCCTTTGGAACATCGAAAACATTAGGACGGTTTTCCTTCGGCGGCGCATCGTTAAAGGATTTTGAAATCGGTAAGCTTGTGGTCAGTTGACTTCTCGTCAAGTGTATTTGGCGTGTTTGCAGAGCCGCGCATTTTTTCGCCTGCTTTATCTCATCCAACTAAATTACGATTATTACATTTTTGTTTGATAAAGTTTTAAATTAAATAACTTGCAAACTGCAAAGTAATAACTTTGAAGAAAAGTGTGAAGTGTTTTTAAAATTTTAAATATAAAAAAGTATCTTACTGATGGTGAACTCTTTTCGTTTCTTTTTCGTTTTCTTGTGCTTTGTGTGGCTTCGACTTCATCCACAAGATTTGAATTGCTTTTTTGAGCTAATCCGAAGTCCACCAAAAGAAATCTAAAAAAATAATCAGAGTAAAATGCATTTTTGTAATGAAATATCAGTTAAAAGTACGTTTTACTGAATTTATCGTAGAGGAAATTGCTCGGTTTAATGTCCCGATGAATTATATTAAAACTGTGAACTCTGGCTAATGCAATTAGGAGATTCTTCATGTATAATTTCACTTCTTCCACGTCCATAGTACTTACATATTCCTAAAACGAATGCTTTGTTAATGCAAAAACACAGTATTTAACTGTCTGAATAAATAAATAAATTAAATAAATAATTAATCTAGTTTTAAATTAAAAATTACTTACAGAAAAATTATTGTGAGATTGGTGTGGCATTACAAATGCAACTCTATCTTTATTTCTTAAACAACAGTAGATTCCAGCTACATTATCCACGCCACTAAAAATTCAATTAATACCATTACTAACAGAATACTATATTAAGTAATAAAGCTTACCCTATTGTTTTTAAACAATCTAATTCAAAGCGTATTCTGTCTGGATGGCAAGTAGGCACAATATATTTTATAGCAAATCGCTTATCACTACTGTACTTTGAAACAGCAACATAAACAGTGCTGAAAGTTCCTTCACCAACTCTTCCATGGAGTTCAAAGTGTTTTTCCAAATCTGGAAACGTTGCCAACAGGTTCTCCATTTTTTCTTCTTCATCTGGAAGTAATTATTATCTCTTTAAAAAGTTACTTTTTGTGCAATAAAAAATATACCTCTGTCACTATCATTAGATGCTGTTGTATCAGTACTGGATGCACTATCTAAAGCAGATTCTCCTGGTACAAAATAGTATTCTTCAATATTGTTTAGCTGTTGTTTTGTATCTAAAACAAGAATTTGATTTTATTCATTTTTAATATTAAAAAAAAAATGCTATTGTCCTTACTGTCTGCTTTTTCAGGGGTACACATTGGTGGCATTTTGTTTAGATTTATATTTAATACAAAATTACACTATATAGGCTTACAATAAATTATTTAAATTAAAAAAGATTCGTTTTATTTACAAAGAAAACACAAAAGTATTAAGTAAGGTTAGGTAAACCGCTAAATAACTAATTTATAGATTTTCCGCCAGTATGCGCCACTTGTTCCTTATTTGTTTATTCGCATTTTTTATTGTTATAAAATTTCAATTAGCCGCTTAATTCGGTAATTAAACTTCTTTTGTTCGTTTGTTTCTTGATTAACAATCATTCCTTGATAAAAATCCTCTGTCTGATGCCTTAAATCTATAAAATACTTAATATAAGAACTGTTGGAAGAAAAGTTTTGAAATTCACAAACACTAAAAATTGTTACAACATTTCGATCATCAATAATTCCTTTCAGTTCTTTTACAAGCCTTCTAATATATTTATCGAAACTAAGATTTTCACTGGTAATGTATCGTTCGTACCAATAATAAGCAGTTAAACTGTCTATTGCAATTAATGTAATATTTAAATTTTCTGATAACAGTCTTTCCAAGTTTTTAAATGTAAACTTGAGCATTTCACTACTGAAACAATTAAGCACGTTTAATCTGATTAAACTGTTTTCTATTATAGATTTTATCTCCGATGTATCAATATCTGTAAGTTTTAATAAGCTTTTCATGGCTTGGGTAATTGTTAAAATATTCAAGTGATGATCAGTATTAATAAAAACAGCATGGCACTCTTTTCCATTTGCCTTCACTGGCAGTATACAACGCGCAAGAATTTCACCGATTAGTGTAGATTTTCCAGATCCTGAACTGCCAGCAATTTGAACCATTTCATTGCCTTTGGGTGCCCCTTCGGAGAAAAATTGTGGATGTAGGTTTTCCAAACTTGGCCTTATTGATAAACGATTGAATAATTGGTAACCATTTTCGCATTTTACTGTGTCCGCGTTTTCCATTTTTAATGCTGATCACTAAAAAGGCACAGTTGATAGTTTTTTTACGTGGTTTTAGCGGTTTTTGTATTTTCAAATTTGCTTTGCTTTGAAAAATTTGTTGGTTAGAAATAAGGAGCGTCTTCGGTTGCCTAACTTAATTTTAATGAAAACAAATGAAAAAAAAGTAGGTCAAGTGAGTGTGGGTGTTGTTTACTTATAGTTGTTTTGTTTTTACAATTAAAAAAGGTTTCAAATAATTAACAGATAAGTGATTATGCTTTAAGTGAAACCATTAATGTTTACAATAAACAATATCAAATCGTCATGTAAGTTTTCCTCATGTTTTCATTAAATTTCGCTGTTTAAAAACATAACCTAATTCTCCACACTTTTGCATGCTTTTTTAATTAATTTAAATAAATTTGCAGGATTTACAGACTGCGAGCAATTTATCAAACATTAAGGAAATCTAACATTGACCGTTTTAACTATCGCCGATTCTACGCCGAGAAGAAGAAAGGTATGAATAATACGACCATTACTATATCACTTAACATTTAACAAAGAGCCCTGAATGATTACTTTATCTCTCTGGTATATGTATTTGACCTCTGCTTTATTTACTTTTTAATTCATCCTTTATGCGGATGTTAAAGTTTAAGCCGAATGCTTTGTGCGTCTCATAAATAGTTGGCCAGTTACTAACAAAGGATGCACCGTAAATACTACTGTAGCTTTCAAACAATTTACGGCGTCTATTTTGCATTCTTAATTACCTATCTCAAATATTTCGATGCATATGAAGGTCTGAGAATGTTCAATTAAGGTTTTTCCATTGTTTTTGAATTTGTGCAGTGAAGGAATTTGTTAGGATTAAGAAATCGTTGGTGTTTTAGAGGAAACGACGGAATGGCGAACAGTGGTCAGAAGATTCCTACCGATAGGCGTTTGTTTAGTGGCTGTGATGCAATGGAGAGCTTATCGGAAATACTCCGGTGAACGAGTGGCTAGTCAAATAGAAATTAATTGTTATACTATTTTACCCCTGAAGACTGTTAGTAGATGTTGGGGCTACATTGCCGGTATGTTTATTTTATTTATTAATTTTTTCTTTCTTTATTTCTGTGGTTTTTTCACTGATTGTGTTATTTTTACAGATATGAATCAGCCAGAATTTCTTCGGCCTTTTGTTTATGGTACTTACGCCAGTTTATTTGGAGTTAATTTATCAGAGGCTGCTAATGAAGATCTCAAGTCATATAGCTCTTTATCGGAGTTTTTTGTCAGGTAAATTTTGCTTTTTCTATTGCGTTCTGATTGGCTAAGAAATTTGCTAATACCCAATGAGAACGGTTTATCCATTTAGAATTTATGTAACATTGGTTCTGATTGGACGAAGTCTCTTGGATGATGGCCGACTGGGCCAATGGGAACGATTAATCAATTTAGATTTTATGTAACGTAGACTCTGATTGGAGAAAGCGTTTGTGGCCGAAGACCAATCAGGACATTGTGAACGGTTTAAAATTTAAAATTTATGTAATGCGGTATTTGATTGGAGGAAAATTTTGTGGTCGGTGGATATCAACTAAATATTAATTAAATTTGTTCTATCATTATTATTGAATTTAACTGTGTAATTTTCAAGTTTGGCTAATATCTTGGTTATCTTGTAATTAAAGTGTTTAATCTTTGGGATATGTTTATGATGCCCATCGCTGAGCAGAAAAAAAAAGAAGTATTTTACTATGTTTCGGTGTTTTATATTTATTTTCTACTGATATTTTTTAAATTAAATAACAAAATATCTATTAATATTTTGCAAAATAGGCCACAGATATCAAATATTATAATATTTATTAAAATTATTTCATTTGTGATAAATAAGAAACAATTTTTTTTATGAACAAAAATAACATCAAAGACTAAATTAATAATTGATTTGAATTTATAGGGGTCTGAAAGAAGGAGTGAGGCCTATCGATTCGTGCTGCGACCTGGTTTCTCCCTGTGATGGACGTGTTCTGCATGTCGCTCCCGTATCATGTGGGAAAGTCGAACAGGTATTTCAATAATTAATTAAATTACAGCCGTCCGAAAACGGATATTTCTATTGATTGCAGGTCAAGGGCATCACTTATCCCATCGAATCGTTTTTGGGCGAAAATATTTGGATGCCAAGTAGTGTCGAGCGAATAGATTACGACAAATCGCTGATGTATAATAATGAGCGCGACCACTGCTTGTATCAGTGCGTTATTTATTTAGCTCCGGGAGATTATCATCGATTCCATTCGCCAACGGACTGGAAACCGCTTCATCGGCGACACTTTCCAGGCAATCTTTTGTCGGTCAATCCGAAAATCGCCAAATGGATTCCCGGCTTGTTTTGTATTAACGAAAGAGCAGTTTATGTAGGAGAATGGAAGTACGGTTTCTTTTCTTACACTGCTGTTGGTGCGTTTAATGTCCTCTTGTTTAATTTAATTTTTTTATTATTGCTTTTTGTTTGTTTGTTGGGATGTCAGGAGCGACGAACGTGGGCAGTGTGAGAGTTTATTTCGATAAGGGTTTGACCACCAATAACCCGAAGATTAAGGAGGTCAACCACAAGTTCCTAGGTAACGATATTCGGGTAAATAAGGGCGATATGATTGGAGAATTTCGAATGGGTTCTACCATTGTGATGCTCTTCGAAGCGCCCAGAAATTTCAAGTTCTCAGTATATCCGGGCCAACAAGTTCGAGTTGGTCAACCCATTTGCTCGTTTGAGAGTGCCAATTCTGCAAAGACGTAGACTGCATTAGTTGGAAATTTTATTTTAGGTGCAAATAATTCATTGATAGTATTAAAACGATGGGTTCTTATTGCTTAACTAAGATTTTGGGCCTGTTTGATTCCTTGTTTTATTTTTTGCGCAAGTTATAAACGGGACCAAAAATATTAAAAGTGAATTTCAAATATGAATAATTTTTATCTTTAAATAAAGTAATGTTTTTTGTTACTATACAAAAAGAAATAAATGAGATTTGAAAATTAATGACAACTTACCATTGAGTGAATCATTATTTGTTAATTTTTGATGAAAGAAACATTTGCTTTGCAATCTACAAACTTCTAAGCCGTAACTTGTCCATTTTGGCAATAAATACCTTGCAAATAACTCCAAAGCTTTATACTCTTCATTTTCAAAAATCTCATTTATAATTTCAACTAAGGGTGGTTTATTTGAATGTATCAAACTAGGTACACTAATTATGATTTTACCAGTCGAAGCGCATAACTTTTCGTAAAGTTTCGAGCGCTTTTTTGTTGCAATTAAAATTTGCTCAAAAGGCTGCTTCTTTGGAGGTTCAGTAAATTCAATAATTGGCTCGAATGTTTTAGTTACTTTTACCCAGTACCATTTGGCACAAACAACCAGATCCCATTTCTTTAAAAACTCTTTGCTTTGTTGCAAATGCGTTGGACAATTTGTACACCACAAAAGCAGCATTCCATTTTCTTTTAAAAGGCCATTTATTGGTATTTTACCAATGTCCTCATTATACATCATTTTATAACCCTGAGATTGTAAATTTTTCCTTCTTATTGCTTTGTTCCACCAAGGTGGGTCCATTACAATTACTTCAAAAGTTTGCTCAGACATTTGTTGTGTTATATCTTTAATATTTTTGCAGTAAAATGTACAATTTGGTGGAAATAAGAATTCATTATTGAATACTGTTTTTATTATTGGATTGGAAGTATTGTTAGTTCCTAAGAAATTAAATTCTGCTGCTGATGTTTCGTAAATTTGAGAAATTTCTTTCAGAGCAGCAGAATTTGCTTGGGATGTTGTATCGAGAAGTTTTAAGTTGTTTGAAACTTTTAGAAAATCAGTAAATTTAGTTTTAACATATTGAATGTCTTGTAATAGTTCTTTGAAGTTTTCTTTTTGGTTTGGGGCCTCATTTGTTCTTTTTCTTTTTAAATTTTTGAATGTTTTGTTGACTGAGAATATTTCGGGTTTAATTTGGAAATTAATTGAATTATAAATGGAATTAATGTAGTTCTCATGAGAAATTATAACACAATTATTGTTGTTTTGAACAATACTCATTTTTAGTAATATTTTACACTCTATACTGCTTTAAATAATTATTTAAAAATTTTGAAAACAAATCACAAGAAAATCAACAATTGTTAGGGTTATGTTGTTGCGACTTTGGTTGCGCTCTTTGCGCTCTTCTTTTTAAATTTAAATTTAAAGCACTTATGGCGCAATTAGCAAAGAAAATTAATTAAAACAAATTAAAAAATATTATATCATTAAACTCTTTGCAGAAATTTCAAAGCAATCTACCAGAATAAGGATTTAAATCATGATTTTACACAGGAGGACCGTTAATAAATAAATAACTTTATATTATTTTTTGCAACATAAGTTATTTATTTAATTAATATTTTTCGAAATAATTTAAAAAACAATTTTTAATTTCCCAATAATAGGAAATTTTCAAGAAAAAATATTAATTAATAATCCTGTTGGCACTTTAGTTGCCTAGGTTGAAGAACTGAATTTGAATTTTATAAATAAAATTAATAAAAAATCAATATTTAATAAATTAATTGCCAAAATAAGATGTTTTTTTTTAATTCCCTTTAGAATTTTTACTTAGGAAATATTATTAGTCAATTCATTAAAAAAATCAAATTATGGAAAACTTTTATCAAATTAAAAAATTAAAATGCATAAATTTAATTAAAGAAAAATATTTACGAAAGCATTGAAAAGCAATTTCAGTTTGTACTTGAAATATAATAACTATACGAAAACTGGATATTACCGATCCACGAATATCATTAATGGAAAGTACAATGCTGATGATGTAATGCGTGCACCAATGATTGAAATCCAATAAATCATCATCAAAGAATGTGTTAACAATGGTGACGTGCGTGCCTTTATTGGGCCAAATGAATGTGTATCAGATGGCAAATTAATTGATGCCTTGCAAATAAATAAATAAAGAAGCGACAGCGGCTTTTTTCGACGATGCCTTCGCCCAGCGTCCATATTATTTAAAGAAACAACTTAGACGGCAGTCGAGTGGCCGACCAGACGCATTAGATAAGCATTTTTTTGTTAGTTGTGCGAAGAAGTAGAGAGGCATCGATAAGGGAGACCTGAGGGACTTCGCTAAGCTGATTGATAGCCCGAAATCCCGGCGATCGAAATTGTGGTGCGTCTATTTCCGAATTCCACTTTTCGGAGCACAGCACATCATACAGGGGTACCTTGGAGCGGATGCATATATAGTTGGAGGAGTGTGGGTGGCGAGTGTGTGGGTGGCAAGGGCGGTACGAGCGTCGCGGCGCCAATGAAGAGTACCATGCGCGATCAGACGGACCGTCTCCGTGGGTTCGGGGAGTCAGTCAGGCTACGGAGTGCCGGCGCCCAATAAGGACCTTAGTCCTGTTGACGTCAGCCAGGATCAATACTGTTGGCATGGGCCAGGACAGTGCTCGTTGCGAGAGCGGTACGTGTGTATGTCGAGCGGCAGCAGCAAAAGGTGCCCCATTGTGCCCTTAAACAGACCAGAAATCGTCGCGACCCTTTTTGATGCATTTTATACTAAGCGCCCATGTGCGGGCTAGGATTTAGAACTAGAAATAGCCCCTCGCAGAAAACATCCCTTCGTTGGGGCGACTGCTGTAAAGGCCGCGGCGTTCGAAATTGAAAGAGAGACCTAAGGTATTCTCCATACTCACACACGTACTATATAGAAAAAAGAAACAATAACAATAAATTATTTAAAGATCGAAACCTAAAACCGATATTTTTAATAATCATATACACCTCTAGAAGAGAAAGAAAATCCATTGTTACATTTGCCTAAGAAGAAAAACAATATAATAACAATAAAGTAATAAATTATTAGTGTGATATAATTGAAGTGTAGTTGCTGTCCCTCTGTCTAAATGTGTGGTGTTGTTTAAAAAGAAAGAAAAAAAAAAAAGGAAAAAAGGCAAAATGATTAACGTCGCGGGCGTTATTTCCATCATCCTCTTCTACATCCTCATCCTGGGCGTCGGAATATGGGCCGGCCGCAAGAAGGAAGCAGGCAACGATTCCGAAGAGGAGGTCATGCTGGCTGGACGCAACATTGGTCTCTTCGTGGGCATTTTTACCATGACCGGTACGTGAGTTTCATTTATCGATTTCTTGCATGTTTCCAAATCATAGCCAGCTAATTGTTGTGGGTCAAGGTACTCTTAATTTAACTTCACACGCAATACGTGTAATCCCCTGATTTTTATATCCACCAAAATAAAAATAAATAAATGCAGAAGAAATAGCCGTTGTCCCTTTTCAACAGCAACATGGGTAGGCGGAGGGTATATCAATGGGACCGCTGAGGCGATCTACACACAAGGACTCGTATGGTGCCAGGCTCCCTTCGGTTATGCCATTTCTTTAGTTTTCGGCGGTATATTTTTTGCCAATAAGATGCGCAAGCAAGGATACGTCACCATGTTGGACCCCTTGCAAGACTCTTTCGGGGAACGCATGGGAGGCTTACTTTTCCTCCCCGCACTTTGCGGCGAGGTATTTTGGGCCGCCGGTATCTTGGCCGCCTTGGGAGCCACCCTCAGCGTCATCATAGACATGGACCATAGGACCAGCGTCATCTTCAGCGCTTGCATAGCAGTATTCTACACCCTCTTCGGCGGCCTCTACTCTGTCGCCTATACTGACGTCATTCAGCTGTTTTGCATTTTTATCGGGCTTTGGATGTGCATCCCCTTCGCTTGGATGAACGACAAAGTTCAGCCTTTAAGCTCAATGGAAGTGGACTGGATCGGATCGGTCAAATCGGAGGAGTTCTTCTACTACATCGATTACGGCTTGCTGCTGGTGTTTGGCGGCATTCCCTGGCAAGTCTACTTTCAAAGAGTCTTGTCCAGTAAGACGGCGGGCACGGCGCAAATTCTCTCTTTTGTTGCTGCCTTCGGCTGCTTGTTGATGGCCATACCACCAGTTCTGATTGGAGCCATTGCCAAATCCACAGGTAAGACCTTAAACTTTAAGGAATCGAAAATGTCAACAACAACGTACATTTAAATGCGCGCGATCGATAGCTCATGAAATATTTGTTGTTTATAGCTTGGAATGAAACTGCTTATAAAGGACCGTATCCTTTGACCCAAGACGAGACTAGCATGATCCTGCCTATGGTGTTACAGTATTTGACGCCTGATTTCGTTTCGTTCTTTGGCCTGGGGGCCGTCTCGGCGGCCGTTATGAGTTCTGCTGATTCGTCAGTATTATCGGCAAGCTCCATGTTCGCCCGAAACATCTACAAACTAATCTTTAGACAACGCGCTTCGGAAATGGAGATTATTTGGGTGATGCGCGTCAGCATTCTAGTTGTTGGGTTCCTGGCCACTGTTATGGCACTGACAATACCTTCGATTTACGGATTATGGTAAATATCCCTCGCTTAAGAGCTCTGTCTTCAAAATAGAAACGATATCGATTAGACCTTAAGGCTTTGCTTTCACATTTATTAATGCTATCAAGGTTTGCCTAAAATTTGCCCCAAATCACCAGCGCTATTTTTTGTGACATTTTGACACCATGATTTACTACATAATTTGTTAGATTTGGGTCCACAAATACCCCTATCAATCTAAATTTGCTCCACCGTTCAAGGAAAGTTTATTTTGGATGCGCGCGTTTTTGCTAGTGAATGATTAATGTTGGGCGAAAATTTTGTTCGTCGCAATATTTTTTCCAGGGCATTAAAAAAAAAAAAACTATTTGATATTTGAAGTAATTATTAAATTTACAAAATTAAACTGTTGCAAAGTTTTTATTTAGAAATCAAAACAAAAATGGAAACTTCTAAAAAGTCTTTTTATTTGATTACTTTACGCAGGTCAATGTGTTCCGACTTAGTGTACGTGATCCTGTTTCCGCAACTCCTGATGGTAGTCCACTTCAAGCACCACTGCAACACCTACGGTAGTCTTTCAGCGTACATAGTGGCATTCTTCGTGCGTCTCTCAGGTGGCGAACCTTTGATGGGTCTCCCTGCTTTCATCCACTTTCCCGGCTGGGACGAAGAGAACCAACGGCAGATGTTCCCCTTCAGAACAATGGCCATGAGCATGTCGTTGCTAACTCTCATCGGCGTCTCTTGGTGGACTACATGGGTCTTTGAATCGGGACGTCTAGCACCTGGCTACGACGTGTTCCATTGCGTGGTTAACATCCCGGAAGATGTGGTAAGAGTCGGCGACCCCATAGAAGATGGCGAGCAAATGTCGGTGATGGCATCGGGTCCCATGGGGAAGCTGTACGGAGCAGCTACACTGGTAGGTAAAGATGAACGTAACGGGAGAGTGAATCCAGCATTAGAAGCCGACGATGACATACCCACCGACGAAGTGGAGAAGATTAAGAACACGGCTGGAAGTGCTGGCGGCGGCGGTTCGCGCATCGCCACAAATCCCGGAGGAGCAACCCAAACCACCCTCTGATCGAATCAAGTAGGTAAATCTCATCCGTCAATGTAACGAAACATATCATATCTAATTGTTATTGAATAGGATACGATCTCTATACATATCAACACTTGCATATCATTGTTGCTCCTAAAAGAGGCAGTTAATTGATGCATCGGCTACAACAAATGCAACGATTAATTGCCTTTTAACGAATAATCTGACATTCAACAACATTATATATATTCTATAGGTGTATATATAGCAGTATTAGAGAGGTGTAAAAATTTCGTTGATACTTTAAATAGTTTAGAAGATGTTTTATAAAAATGACGAATTTAATGATTTCGTTGATTTTATTGAGAAATTATCTATAAATATATATATATATATAGCGTAGAAGGAGCAAAAACTATATATATATACAAATATAAATTTGTTGCGCATATAGGAGGAATATATTGTTAAAGGTAAATAATTTATAGAGAAGTATATAATGAAAAAAAAAACATAGAGAAGATTTAAGGAATGGAATGAAGTAAGAAAAAGGCTAGCTGTCTATAAATGTGGCTTATTGTAAACCATAAAAGAGCCTTTTACTTTTAATAAGCAATTTCTTTCGACGTTATTAATTCACTTGATGAACGAATACTCAGAATCCAATAATGCTAAAACAATAACAAAATAATTACTGTAAATAACTAATCAACTTTGTTGTTTTAGTCTATAGATTGACAAAAAAAAGTTGTGATATGGTTGACGAAGTCTTTTTATTTGATTTTCGCTTGGTTTTTCTTTCATTTACCAACGCACATTAAGTGTAAAAATGATACCAACACAAACCCCAAGAAAACTCCAGAGCTGTAATTGTTACATATCAATTTACATCAAAGACATATCTTGAAAAATGTGATTTTATGTAAAAAACATTTGTTTTCTCTTAAAATTTTACCTAAAATAAAATTTCTAATTTACTATTATAAATTTTTAAATAGATGTACGTTAATTATTAATAGAAAATATTATTATATAATAGTCAAATATAATTAATATAATGTCGATGTTTTTCCTGTTGAAGATGTCTACTTAAAGTAATTACTGTGAAACATCTCAAATGTGTTTTCGTTCCTTGAAGATGTTGTTAGTTTTGCAAATTGGAAAGAGATAATGGATATTTTTATTATTTTTTTCCTTTGCGGACTGTAAAGAAATGCGAAACTATTGAATTGTGCGTATACTGAAAGTTTATTAGTTTTTAAATTTTATTGAATGATATAAGTTATAAAAAATATTATAAAAGTGTACTACGGAATGCAATTAAATAGACTGTTGACTAAAAACGTGAAAATCCTTTTTAAATATGTATTGAAAAAACTTTCAGATTCTGGGTCAACTTTAATGAAAATATTTTGCATACTTCATCTTCATGCATCATTTAATAATTCATGATCCATGACTTTGTCATGTTTATCAGTAGTAATAATTATTTTTTTAAGTGCCATTTCAAGCGCCACAATTTTCTTAATTTATCGAAAGTTAAATCATTCAAAAACCATCAATTAAAATTTAAAACAAATTGAAGGTTGCGTGTGTTTGTCGTTAATATCATTAATTATTTAATGATCATCGAATTTTAATTGCAATTCAATTGGTTTTAGACTTTTATTTTAGTTGTTGATATTGTTAAATTTATTGTTTTTATTTTGTCCGGGTAATTAATTATTATTCGATTTATTTAAATAAAATAATATTAAAGAATTTTATTAGGAAATAAAAACTTAGAAAAGAAGCACAATTGAAACGAATCATATAGATAGATAATTTTTCTTTTAAATCATATACAAAAATAAATAAATTTCGTTTCACTCTGGGCCACGTTTCCGGTTAAATATTTACAAGCCCTTTTCCGGTTAACGCAGCCCAGTACTTATGGAATAAGGAAATAGAGAAAAAAAAATTAATAGCTGTATCCTCCATTGCTGGCATAATTCTGTCCTCCTGATGGAACCGCAGCTGGTGCTCCGTAACTCTGCGACGGCGCTCCACCGAATCCTCCACCGCCACCCGAAGATCCTCCGAACATTTGACTAGGTGCTCCGTAACTCTGAGAAGGCTGTCTGGATCCTCCGAAACCACCAGCGTTGGCGCCACCGCCACCGAAACCGCCTCCGCTGGGAGCTCCGTACTGCTGAGAAGGTTGAGACGGTTGCGAAGGTGCTCCGTACGATTGCGAAGGTCTTCCTCCTGAGTATCCACCATTTCCACCGCCATTCTGCGAGGGAGCGCCATAGCTTTGAGATGGTCGCTGTTGTCCGCCTCCTCCGCCGCCGCCGAATCCACCAGAAGGTGCTCCGTATGACTGACTGGGTCTGCTGGGTGCACCGTAACTTTGAGAAGGTCTTCCGCCGAATCCTCCACCTCCGTTGCCTTGAGATGGGGCGCCATAAGATTGCGAGGGAGGACTAGGAGGTCTGAATCCTCCATTGCCTCCTGAAGGTGCTCCGTATTGTTGGGAAGGTTGCGAAGGTTGAGAAGGCGCTCCATATGATTGCGATGGACGTCCACCGGAATAACCGCCATTACCGCCACCGGCAGAAGGCGCGCCGTAGCTTTGACTGGGTCTTTGAGCGCCGCCACCGAAACCACCTTGCATAGGGGCACCGTAGCTTTGAGAAGGAGCACCACCAGAATATCCACCATTGCCGCCACCGGCTGATGGGGCACCGTAACTTTGGCTGGGTCTTTGAGCGCCGCTGCCGCCGCCGAATCCATTACCACTGCTGGGGGCTCCGTAACTTTGAGACGGTCTTTGAGCTGGTGCGCCATAACTTTGAGAAGGTGCGCCACCGGAGTATCCACCACCGTTACCTCCGCCAGCAGAAGGTGCTCCATAACTTTGGCTGGGTCTCTGCGAACCGCCACCGAATCCGTTACCACTGCTGGGTGCTCCGTAGCTTTGAGAAGGCCGTTGTTGAGATGGTGTTCCGTAACTTTGAGATGGGGCACTTGGGGCACCGTAACTTCCCGAAGGTCTAGAACTAGTTGGTGGTGGTGGCCTTGCTGGTGCTACAGGGGTACCATAACTTGTTGAGGGTGGTAAATAGCTTTGCATAGGTCTAGAACCACCTCCATTTCCACCACCGTTGGGAGCACCGTAGCTTTGAGAAGGCGCACTTATTCCTCCACTGGAACCACCACCAAATCCTCCGGAACCACCACCAAATCCGCCGGAACCACCGCCGAAGCCACCTCCACTGGAAGGTGCTCCGTAAGAACCAGAGGGTTGTTGGGGTGCACCATAATTTTGGGAGGGTTGTTGGGGAGTTCCATAGCTTTGGGAAGGAGCACCTCCAAAACCTCCACCTCCGCCGCCTCCACCGCTTGAGGGAGCTCCGTAGCTTTGAGATGGCTGCTGCGCACCACCAAATCCACCCCCGCCGAAACCACCAGAAGGAGCACCGTACGATTGAGATGGTGGTCCGCCACCACTGTATCCACCTCCGTTGCCGCCGCCTCCACCGCCTCCGCCACTTGTGGGTGGTAAATATGAACCGCCGGGTCTTCCACTTGGATAACCAGCAGGTAAGGGAGCTTTTCGATTAAAAAAATATTTTTAATGGACAATTTAGTGAAAAGTCGCGCGCTATATTTGGTATAGCAGTAATTTACATACCTTCACGTTTTACAATTGCTGCCGCCAAAGTTCCCGAGGCTAAGCAGCACAGCAAAGCTGTGCATGTCTGCAACAATTGAGAAATTAGCTAATTGAAATTCCCGCGAGCACACCGACGACAACGAATCGGTGAAAGTTTCGGTACATCAACTTATCGAACCTTTTGTACTCACCAGAAACAATCTCATTATAATCTCCAAACACTTTGCGAGCACTAAATAAAGATTCTAAACCCAATGTACAAAGAACGTCGTTAGCGCTGTTAATGTCTTGGGAGATGCTACCGTCAAGCATTTATACTCCTCTTGCGGTGGTAAACCCCTGATTCAGTGAAAGTACAACTGCGGCAATAATCTTCAGAAGAGGTGGTGTGGGAGGCTGAATCTGACCTTGCCTCGTTGAAGAGGGATGAAGAGATGGACACCAGCAGCCTTCGAGAGTTTTTTTTTCTTAATTATCTAAGTAATTACTCATATTCGACACGTCTACGCCATCAAATTACGTTTGTGTGTGAAATATATATTAGAGACCTATTTCAAAATAGCGTTGGGTATTAATTAAAAACGAGCAGTTAAAAGTGCTTTATGTGTTTTTTCGCCAGAATGCTCGATTCAATGTTAATGTTACTTGATGAAGATTATGACACAGTTTTGCAAAAATACACTTTGCAGATAATGCTTGCCATGTTTGCAATAATACAATTTGTTCCTTTTGCGCACTGTATACAGGGTGACTTTATTAAAATTCATCATTTAAGTTTTCCGAGGAAAATTAATCTTTCATGCAAAAGTTTAGTTAAAAAAATGCAAATTTGTTGTGTTTTTCATAATAAAGTGAAAACTGAAGAAACTTTAGCGGTTTATAAAAATGGTAATATCGATCCATTTTTTTTGCAACTACAACGCTACAACATTAAATGCTAAACGTTTGTTTATGAAAATTAAGGTTTCCATTATACGAGATTTTCTCATTCTCATCGCAGCCAAAGTTACGACACAGAAATCTCACTCTTGCTTGCTTCTTGTGCGTTTTTGTTACTGAATTAGAATTTGCTAGCCGTTGTTTAGCAAGTGTAATAATTGTAATCTTGTCAGGTTCTTTTTTTTTCTGGTAAAATTACTAATTTTGGTGTTTTGTTAGCATAACGTGATTAGCGATTCTAAGCATGCTGCTGCATGCAAATTTTTTAAAATGCCCTCTTAAAAGCGTGCTTGCTTATTAATGAAGTCCTTGCAAATAAAGTCGATATGAAAAATTATACTTGCAAAAATTTCCTAATTTAATTACAACGCTATTTTTAATTTATATTAATCAATTATTGAGAAAACCACTCTGGTTTCCCAATTTATTTCACCTGTTCTTAAGATAAATAGAAAGAAAAATAAGATAATGGAACTAGAAGCAAAAAAAAGTGAACAAAAGTAAGAAAAACATGAAATTAAGTAAATTTTCTACTTACTTAATTAACAATAATTTAGTGTAAAAAAATAAATAGCATTTATTTAAATTACTCAAAAGAGTTACAAGATGTTTTTATAATATGCATACATTAGATGCTCGACGGCCAAAGCAAAATCCAAAGAAAGTTTTCTCTCACAAAATCGTTGCGTTTGATAATTCGAACAATAAAATTATCTGTGAATTAATACCATTATTATTATTAAGACAGCAATTTGTAAGTTATAATTATTCTACAAGATTGCGCTTTATTGCACAGGTGACGAAATTAGTGTTTTCAAAGAGTGTTTTGACTTGTAACGGATTCGAAGTGATAAATTTCCCAAGAAAACGATAGCACACGTTTATTTATTAATGTTTTTCTTCAAGCTTACTTAAGATTGTTAAGTTAACTTTTACTCTACAGGGTAATCCTTTAAAATTTCATTTTTAGGTTTGTAATTTACCACTAAAATCGAAATAAGTGGAAGCTTTTCAAAATTCTGAATGCCTTTTTTTCAATGTTTTATTACAAAACAATTTTTTGACAAAACATTCCAAGCAAACTTTTAATTACAAAACAATTTTTATAGTTTTTTTTTTTTTACCTTTATATAGAGTATACCGTAGATTTATAAAATGAAAGTTAATATTTTAAATTCCTTACTTACTCCAAAACTAACTTTTTTCTTTGGTTTACTTTTATTGTACCAGGTAAAGAAAATTAATGTAAAAATACAAAACTATTTCATTTTTATTAATTTATTTTATTTAAGTTACTACATATAATAATTAAAAACTGACTGTTTTTGCAATAATAATAAATTTTTGCTAAAAATAATGAAACATAAGTAAAAACAAATTTTATAAAAGTTGTCATGTCCAATAAATATTCCAGTGAAATTTATTAGGTACTTTATTATACTGTATATACTATGTACTTGTATGTACTACGATGTACTAATAGCTGATGGTAAATGGTGACCAGACGTTAAAAAAACGAATGTGAAAAAACTATAAACCAGCTATATCGAACGTAATTTCTTAATTTATTGTAGCCGTTACCTGAGCCAATAATAAATTTTGCGATGCAACCTGCTTTCAAATTATTGTTATTGGTTCGCATAAAATATCTTACGTAAAAAGTGAGCAGTTTGAGGAAAAAGGTGCTGGATAAAAATCAATAAATTGAAACATTTTACTTTTCAATCAATCGACTTCTGCTTCTGTTAAAATTATTAAAATATTCAATATAATTATTAAATTAATTAGTTTTCACTAGTTTTCTTTTTAAGTTAATATCTAATATATTTATGATTAAGAAGTATAAAGTAATTATAAGACAAGGTTTTTTAAATTTGTGCTTAATTTTTATATTTGGCTTTGGTGTAAAAATTCTTTTACTGATTTTTAATTAGTTTTACGCAATTTTGTAAATTTAAAATAATAAATTAAATTCTTATTATTAAAATCAATTGCAATCTACAATTTTATAATAAATGCAATAAATTATAAAACAAATTAATAAATAAATTATAAAATAAAGTTATAAAAATTTAAGAAACGAAACAAAAAGTAAATTAAAAATGATTTAATTAAAGCTTTTTAAGGGTGCTTAAAGTAACGTAGTCTTTCACCAAATAAGAAAAAAAAAGAAAAGAAAAGAGACTAAATGCAGTTTTAAAGCCATGAAAAGGACATGAGATGGGCGAACACATCGCGGTCTTGTAAAAAGGATCGTCGTCCATTTCAGGACAAACGACTTCCGATATACCGGAAACCGGGGATTTCGGCTAAATTGAGCAACAATGAAAGCGAATCCCCGTTTCTATTCCTTATCCTTGCACGGATTTATCGCTCACTGCTGCAAAGTTTAGGCATAGGGTACTATGATATAGGAAATTTCGTAGAATAGTCTCCTTTGTGTGCTACAGTTGTTACCGTTGCTCACGTTTAATTAGTTCGATATATTTATTGCCCATCTTATTAATAATTCTCATTGTGTTTTATATTTTATACCATATTTATCATTTCGAGTAACCTCATTGTTACTTTGGCTTATTATTATTTTTTTGTTTTCAATTAGCCGCCAACAACTTTTATGTAGGTACTACATACAAGGAGCATTAATTATTATTATTTGTATTTATAGAAAGATGACGATAAAGGTGGTTAGAAACATTGATTGCGAAATGGCGCGCAATAAATTTGCACAATAATCGTATTGTGATGTTTATGCGTTTCGTTAGCTGTTCGTTCGATTCGCCGTTTGCTTTAGTTGTTCCAACAATTATTGTAAAATGAAAATTGTCTAGTGTTTTGTAAAAATAAATGATACCATTTATGTCATCCGATGCTCATTGAAAAGTCGTGATGATCTCTTTCGATTCTTTATTCGTGCATTTGCAACCGCAAACTGCAATCGAACATATCCTATAGATGTAAAGATAATAATGATTCGATGAATAACCATTCAATTAATTTCTTTTGTGTTGCGTTCATAACTGGGACTAAATATTTATTGCAATCATTATTTTCTTCTTCTTCTGTTTCTTTTACTTCTGTTGCTCCTGCTGCTGTTGTTTCTGCTGCTGCTGTTGCTGCTGCTGCATCTTACAAAACAGCTCAAGCCATTGCAATAATCAATTAGTCTTCTTTTCTCTTGTTTCCAGTAATATTCATATATTCTTCAGCAGATGCTTAGATTTTTTTTTTCTTAATCATTGCTAATTTCTATCTTAATTTAGATTTTTCTCTTTACTTTTTCTTTGATTGAAGTTGCAATTATAAATATTGCAGAATTAAAAGCTGTAATAAAAGTACAAAAACAATGAACAAATAATTTAAATTTTCACCATTAAATTTTGTTTTTGGCTTGGGAACGTTATATTAACATTTATTATTCATCTTAATTTCCCACAGCTAAACCTAAGACAAACGCTCGATATTTTAATAAAGACGTAATCATTTGCTTAGACATAATAATTGTTTATTGGTGCCAAAGACAAAATATTTTAAATAAACAACAAAATACTTTTATTTTGTCTTTGCTAATTAAGTTTATCTAACAAAATCTTTGTTGTTTTAATTAATTTTAATTATTAAAAAGTTTTTAGAAACATAATCCACTGAAAATCCATAGTTAATTACATTTGATATTGTAGTTTTTTTGATTTTAACTTTAATTAATCATAACTTTAATTAATTTTAACTTAAATTAAAAATTTTAATTATTTAAAGTTATTGTCGATGAAAAACAGGAAAATATAAATATTTCAAATGACTTTAAAACAATTTCTTTAAACCGCTGAAGTTTTTTAAAGCATTTTTGTTACTTTGGAAATAATTTATTCAGCTACTGAAAATTCAACAACTGACATAAAAGTTATGTGCATTACAATAAAATCCAATTTATACTGGCATATTGGTATTGTTGCACTTTCCACAATAAACTCCATTTCGATAATATAATACCACCAACAACAACAACAAAAAAACTCTTTTAAAAATTCAACAATAAATGTATTCTGTTACTGCTTTTGCACATACAAAAAAAAAGTAAGTACGTCTTCTGTACTTGACCCAATTCTCAAGATTTTTTTTGCAGCCAGCGCAAGAAGTCGCCTTATCGATTTACCAAAAACAGCAAAAATCCAAACGCATTTTCGCAAGTTCACCTTCGTCCTCATGAAATTTTGCAGCTTTTATTCAGCCGCATAAGCGATCGATATATTAAATTTCACGCTTACATTCACTAAGGAGCCTCCGAAAATTGCTAATTACAAAATTACGAACGACAAACGAATGCCGTAGCTTAATTTGCGAATCTGCTAAAATTCTAATTAATTACAAATTTGCTTTTCCTTTTCAACACATTTTTTTCTTATTTTTAATTAACATTATTTGAAATTGTATTCGTTTGCTTAATGCTTGATTAAAAATGCAAATAGTAATTACAAATTTAAGAAAAAAAAAAAAACAAAAAAGTAAAAAGTGAAATGAATCCTTTGCCGGCAGCTAAAAAAGTCTACTTAGAATGTGTTGGATTTGGAAGATTAGGAAACAGTTACTGTAACACGGTTTTATAACTAATCAACATACAATGCGTTTCGCTTAGTTAATTAAGTTGTCGGTTAGAGCGATGCTCGCGGTGCAACTTTTTAAAATTTCGGTAATTGAAGAGAAGCTCTGTTTTGCAACTAAAACCAGCAATTTTACGCTTGACGTCACAGAACAATTAACTGCGATGGCCGATCGATTACCGATACACATTCGGTGGCTAGCGTTTTTCCGCTTTTGGGCCATTGGCCAAATTTAATTACTGAATATTCGTTTCGGTATCGCATTTTGATGTGCCATATGCAGATTTATTATTAATTAATAAGAAAGCTTTAATGGAAATTAAATCTGTCATATTGCTTTAATTGTTTTATTATTATCTAAATTTAATTATTTTATAAATTAAGGTTTAAATAAAATAAAAACAGAATTTGTAATAAATCCATTAATTGTTTTATTTCCCAAAAAGAAATCAGAAATAAAAAGAAAACTGAAACGGTATTAAGCAATACAATAAATTAATGATTGCAAGTAAGTAAAGTTATTGTCGAATTTCTTTGCTGGTAGCGTATTGAACATTCAATTCAGATTCAGATTCAGAACGAACAACACACACACACACACACACACGCGCATACACAAAACAAAAAATCTAGATGGATGTGTTGTATGTGGTGTGTGTACCTTAATGCGATACCTTGGCCTCATATTCTTCTTCTTCATCGACGTTATAAGCACATCAAATTTAATTTGTTTGTTGTAGCCATACAGATAATCACCCAGAGATGCATGCATTTAGCATTGCACTTGCACTGTACACTATGCGAACACTAATAGCCAATATCAGCAATTATTAAATATTTTCAGAGTCCATCGCAATTATTGACCGTTTAGTCGCTAGTCTATAAGCACGTACACCTCATAAATTTCATAAATAAATTATCATCAATATGCATTCTTTTCTTTTATTATCTGGAATTAGCATTTTTGATTCAATTAATTTCAATTACACATGTAATTAATAATTATTTATTGATTCCACATATCGAAGAATCCAGTGTAATAATAATTTTTTATGACTCATTGATTTATTTTCTTTGAGATTAATTTGTAGGTGTAATGAAAAAGGAACTTAAAAAAAGAAGCTGTGTGTTGTTTGTTGGTGTAAAAATGATTGATTTGGTGGTATTAATTTGTTTTTGAGGTATTGCTTTCAATCAAAATTATTATTTGGAAATATTAAGGAATTACTAATGCTAGTTTAAATGCTAGTTTACTAGAAAATGCTAAAGTTGATGAATTTTTAGCATTTATTTGTTATTGTTAATTGCTTTGATAAAAAAAAAGCAAGAAAATTAATTTACTAATTTACTAATTTATGTTATTAATTTGATATGGAATTTTTTATTTTTACTTAAAAAAAAAGCTGCAGTATTTTGTTTATTGAATTTTATTGTTATAATTAATATTGCAGAAATTGTATTAATTGATATGATTTTATCTAATTATTTAGTTTTAGAAAATATTTCTTTTGATAAATATTTTTAATCGGATATACATAAAAAAAAATCGAGGATTAGTCTAAAAATCAAAAACTGCTGTATTTTTTTGCTTATTTTATTGATTGCAATTGTTAATTATACTGATAAAACAGAAAATAAATAAATAAATTATCTCTCTTAATAATTACTTAATATTGCTTCAAAGCAAAAATTCAAATCGAATATTTCGATGGTTTTTTCGCTAGGATTTGTCTAAAAATTAAATGCTTCATTAATTTTTGGCATTTGGATTGTTATTGCTAATTGTACAGATAAAACAGCAACGACAGCAACTAAATGAAACTTTCGATTTTGTGTTATTTATTAGTTTAGAACATTTTGCTTTAAATAAAAAATTGCAGCTTTCAATAAAAAAATAAAGATTTTCCCAAAAAGCAAAAACCACAGTATTTTCTTTAATTTTTATTGTTTGTTATTTATTGTCAATTGGGCAATTATCTATATCAAAGGGCAAATAAATTAAATTACGAATTTTGTGTTGTAAATTAGTTTTAAAGAAGATTGTATAAAATTAAAAATTTAAATGGAGTATTTCAAAGCTTTTGTAGCTTGGGAAAAAATAAGAAAACCTGCAATATTTATTTTAAAGCTTTATGTTTTTAATTCCTATTATTACAGTGAACAAAACAATAAAAGATTTTAATTACCAATTATTTATTATTAATTGTGGTTTAATTTTTTACAATCAAAAATTTTAATCGGAAATAGTCGTTTTTGCTTTTTATTCCTCTTCGAAATAACTTTAAAACGGAGGCTTTAAAAAAAAATCAGTTATTGATTATTATTAATTGTACTAAAAAATCGAATAAATTAAATTACAGATTTTCAAATTTATAAAAAAAAGAGTCTACAATTAAAAGAAAAAGGAAAGAAACTGCGAAACCCTGTAACTATAAAATAAGTAAGTCAAATGAAGTGTTGTGAATCACTCGATGCGTAATTATCAATTAATCATTGATTAAACAGTAATTATCACATTTAGAAGTGCACTCCTCGCGAATCAATAAATAATAGTAATAATAAAGTAGTCATGTAAAAATATTAAATTATCAAGAGTGTACTTGCAAGTGAATTTACATGTACTTACTACACTGATGCATCGACTACTCGTACAAGTAGAGAGATTCAAATGTGCAATATTGATGATCGTGATTGGAATTGCGTAAATTTGCGCTCATTAGTCGCAATCGAATCGCTCGATAGTCTATCTATCGGCTTCACGCTTAAAATAATAAATAAATTTGCCGAATGCTCATTAACTTTACTTATAGATTGCCTTGAATTTCGGATTGTTACTTTTGCTAATTTCTTTATAAGTTTTATCTTTAATATTAATTGCTTTGCCTGATTTATGGGATCCATTTTTTTTATTTTTGTTATTTATATTCTTTGCATTGCTTGAAATTTTTAATAGTAAATTATAATTTATAGTCGTTGCAGTTTTTGAGTAATAGAAATTTTTATTTTGTTCATTTATTTATTTATTTATTAAATTTATGGATGCTTTTTCATATTGCTTCATATTTTCAAGTTTTAAATTAGTGTTTATATGTTTTATGTATAAATAAATCATTTGTTTTAATTTACAATAGCATGTACATTAAAAATTTTTTGTTTTTATATTTTTTTATTAATTTGCGAATGATGTAATATGTTTGACTAAAAATGAAGCTTTTGCTGATATACAGGATATTCGAATTTTACTTTAAATTTATTTTTTTCCCAGAAAAGAAATTTTAATTTCTCACTAACTTTATAATAAAAATATAAAACTAAAATAAAATAAAAGTTCAACTATTATGTTTTTTGCTTTAATGATTATTGATTTTTTAAATTTTCTAATGAAAATTAAGAAATTTTCAAATTTATGGCCAAATTTAAATTTAAATACATAGTTTTAAAAAAGAGTTCCAAATTTGTATTTTTTTTAAATTTCAAACATGAATAAAAGTAATCATAGGAAAATATTTTTGAAAGTTCTAATAGGGGGACTTTTTATTCTTTCAGAAAATTTATATATCAATTGCAAAACAATAAAAATAAATATTCGACTAGTTAGTTTTTTTACTTAAAACCTGAAAAAAGGTATATCATATGAAATCATTTTACGAGTAAATACTAAAAGGAAAACTTTTTTTCTTTAAGAATATTTATTAAACAAATTACAAAACAATGAAATTAAAATTAAATAAAAATTCATCAATTCAATTTTTTGTTGTAATGATTACATTTTTCAAAATTTTATAAAGAAAATTAAGAAATTTTCAAATTCGTGGCCAAGTTTGAACACTTAGTTTGTAAAATCGAGCTGAAAATTTTATAATTGCTTTATTTCAAACCTGGAAAATATTATATCATATATAGGAAATAATTAAAACAAATTCTAAAAAAAGAACTTTTTCTTCTTTAAGAAAATTTATCAAACAAACTGCAAAACAATAAAAAATAGAAAAAGAAAAATTTCTTATACTTCAAATTTTAACAGCCAGAACATAAATTAAATAAAAACCGTAAACATTAAAATCTTGAGTAACTCCAACTGTTGAAACAAAAATTGTAATTAATTGGATAATAACAAATACAGTAAGAAGTAAGCAGAAAGTGGTACTTTAATGTTATGTTTATGCACCGCAAAAGACAATATTGCTTCATTAACATAAACACTTATTATAGTTATTAAAAGCAAACGTTCGTTCGGTTCTTTTTTTTTCGGGCCGTAATTAAAAGGAACAGCACTTCGCGCAGAAAAGCAGCATTACCCAAGACACCCATTACATCAGAGAAGAAAGATTTCAGAGACCGGGAGATTTACGGCCCAGAAATACAATGGTACGATGTGCGCGGAAACGCAAGGTAAACTTATTAGAAGAGGCGAAGAGACTGAAGACGAGAGCGTTGTGTGGTTTTTAAGGAAAAACTTTCACTGTCACCATTTCTCCATTATTGTTATTAGCGCTCCGCTGTCCGCACATTTATTCCCAACGCTTGCACGCAAACAAATCAATGGATTCTTGCGCCGAAGAAGTAGGCATAAGTAAGCGTGCATGAAGAACGGAGAAAATATCATCGCCGCTGTGGTTGCTGTTGTTGTTGTTGTTGGAGGCAAGTTCAAGAGGAATGGATATCGTAATCTTTAACAACGAAATTAATCACGTGCATTGAGTAACGGCAATTTAAGACGCGACCTTGAAAATCTCTTCTGCGGCGTCGTCGGTGGAGGAAAGTGAAAGTCCTCTGCTTCCTCTTTGCCTATATTACGAGTATAGCCATATACTTGAGCGGAAACTCTCTATTTATTTATTACCGAAACTCGATTGTTTATTGCCGATGAATTTACATGAATTTTCGGGGTTTCAGTTGTAATGTGCTGTTTTTTTTTTTGTAGTTGTGGCATGCAAAGCGAATTCGATATCTTTTTAAAATGTCATTCGTATAACGGTTTTTTAGCTTTACCTTTTCGCTGACATTTTTCTCTGCATTTCTTCGATTACTTTGTTTGCAGCGACGAATTCCATGGAAATATTACAAATTAAGTGACTTTTATTTTATTATTGTGTATTATAATTGTAAATGAAACATTTTTTTTTTTAATTTGATATCCATTTTTAGTGCAGAATTTTTAATTTATTTTATTTATTTATTTAGAAAACATGAAGAAAAGTAAAATTCAGATGGAAAATCAATGTAAAATTTTTATTTCAAGTCATAATATAAATGAAACAATTTCCTTTTATTTTATCAATATTACTATTTTATTCGAAATAAATTTTCAGAATTTTAAATTATTTATAAAATTAAACTTTCTGAAGTTATTACAAATATAATTGAATTTCTCTTCGGAATTTTGAATTAATTTATAAAATTTATTGTTTTTAAAGATTTAAATAGTTGTCATATTAAAAATAAGTTATTAAGATAAAGTATAAACATTTTATTATTTATTAATAACTGTATTAGAAAATCGAAAACAGAAAAAATTAAGTAAAGTGAAAACCAGTAACAATTTTAAATTTTAAATAACAAACAGTAATCGAATTTCCTGAAAATATTGAAAAAAAAATGTAAAACTTTTATTTCTCATTTGAATTTAAAATAAAACCATTTCAAAAGTCTAACTCTATTAACATTAATTATATTTGAAATACATGTTCAGTTCAGAATTTTGAAAAATTTACAAAATTTAACAACTTTTAGAAGTTGTTACTATTAAAACAAACCACTTAAAAAATAACTAAAGAAAAGTAAAAAACCAGAAGCAAAACTAATAGAAGTTACAAAACAAAAGGCAAACGAACCTTACTTTTACATTAAAAAGCACAATTATCCAATTTAAGACCGACGAATCCACTATCGCAGTGGTGCATTTATGTAAATGAACAGAATAGCTAATTAGATGCCTTACTAACTCTCTTCTAGCATGGATGAAGACGAAAAAAAAAAAAAAACTTCCACCAAAGAAGTATTACATGCATTATGCATTAATTAATTGATGCTAAGATTATTTAATTGATTCGTGAAATTGTGCAAAATGAACACTTTGCATTTGACTTCAATTTACAATTTACCTACGCATTTCTTAATATCGTAAATTACCGAAAATAAAAAATTATAAACACTATATAAAACAGTCTTAATGAAGGCTAAGAAGGTTTGGATTTATGGGCTTTTTATAACACAGCTTTATGGGCTATTAATTAAACTGTTTGATTTGGTTTTATATAGCAATTAAAAGGTGCACATTATTGAATTTAATTGCTGGTCGAAGAGGTCAATAATAAATCATTATGCAGTGCATAAGTAGACACTTAATGTCTCATTCTTTATTTGGTCGATACAATATTTATATTGTTCAGTTAAAGATGTTTTAATTATTAGTTTTCGTAATTATTTACTTTTGTTGTATTTTTATTGTAATTTTAAAATGAAGGAATATTTTCTGTGTAACTTAATAATTATTAATTAACTGCTTTAATTTATTAATTTGATTTTTATTAACTATTAAATTATTTAAAAGGGTTGAATTTGATTAATTATTTTAAATTTTTAAATATTGATGAAGACTGTCAGTTTTATTTTCGGTTGAGGTTTATTATTTTCAAATTATGCGAAAAATTTAGCGATTTTGCGTTAAAACAATTAGTCCTGTAACTGCTGCTGTTCAGATAAGTAATGTGCTCGCGATTTAAGAAATTAATTAATAGTAATGAGTAAATTTCTCGTTAATTGCGTAAGTGTAGATTCATTAAAAACCATGGCAGAAAAGGAACTTTCAATTGGAGACAAACTTGGACCTAATTGCAGACTATGTAAGTATTTAATGCATAATTATTCCTATTAATAATCAATTAGAACTGATATTTAATGAAATATTTAAAATAAATTAATTTTATCATTAAAGTAATCAATAATTTTAGTTGAAAAAAGATATAATTAAAAGTTAAAAAAATAAAGTATTTTTTTAAATCATTTATCTACAGTTTTTTATTTGTATTTTAACAATTAATGCAAAACAAAAATAATGTTATTTAAAACTACGAATGTAAACCAAGTAAAGAAGTCATTAATGTTTAATTCCACTGAATTATAAGCAGAAATTCTAAAGAAACTTCTTGGAAAACATTTTATTATTTATTTGAATGGTAAAATACCAATTTAATAATAATTTTATTGGCAATAAACTTAATTTATTAAAATATTTTATACACTTTAATGAAATATAAATTTGACCGCATAATGTGGGTTAATTTTTAATTATTCATTTGATTAGTTAAATATCTTCATTAAATTGCTAGAGAAATAAGTAACATAAATGAGAAATTATTTCAAAGAAAATTTACACAAATAACGAACGAAGGATGCAGTCCTAATTACACAATAAGAACTTATTTTCCTACAAAGGGGCAACAAATTTCCACTGGGCTTTTCATCATTGATCGTTTGCAGTGTTATTATTAAACCTTTTACGACTTGATTAAAATTCATTTTAATAAACGGGAAATTCAAACAGCAGCTTCAACAATTGAAGGGTTATAATATGAATTTGTGCTCCTTTATATAATCCTGATTTTGTCTCAGCTGGATTGGCTCTTGACCTCCCTCTTGTTCATTCTTCAAACATACAAAGAGCCATTGTTTAAGGGCTCTTCCGTTCAATAATTAAACAATACTAATATTGTTGTTATTATGATGAATAGCTACGCAAAAAGGAAACATTTGAAGATGTTCGTTTTTTTCCTTTATTTTATTTTATTTATCTTTTTTATTTCATAAAGTTGCTCGGTCTTTCCCCAAATATTGATCGAAGGTTTTCCCGAACAAACCACCCCTTTGGCTCGACTCCGCCCCCGGTGGCGGTTTCGATCCGGCTGCCGGCGGTTCATTGAAAGGTCACATACAGTCGCATTGTTTCGCTTCTCACGGAAGGAGGTCTAAGAGCAAACTGGATTACAAACTTAGAAACTCCTCAAACACACAAACATTACACACACATTCGGAGAATTAAAGGGAAATATAATAAATAACTATTGTCTGTAATCTATGAGATTCCCTTGGGTCCCTTTAATTGGAAAAGTTTTAAACTTTTCGGAAAATTGCTACCAATTTTTCTGTAGATCTTCAAAGGAGGGAAATTAATTGATGCAGTTTTGCGGTTTGCTAAGACAACCGGAAATCCTTCTTGTTCATTGACTTGTACGCCATTTAATAAGCGATTTCCCTTTTTGACATTTTTTTCACTTTCGATGCTTTCAATCATAAATAATAATAATTGACGAGGAGTGGTTATTATTTGCTTGGTCGTTTTCTATTGTTTTTGCTTGCTTATTGCGCTGAAGTTTTGGCATGATGTTTTTAATGAGAAGTAGAGCAAGTAATAAAAGTTTATCTGCTTGTGCAGACATTTTAAATTTTAATTTTTTCAATAAATAAATATATGTTTATTTTTAAAGAAATATTTGTTTCGAGTTTGTATTTTTTTGAATGAAACTTAAAAAAAAATTATTTGAAATTGAGTAATTCAAATAATTCACTGATAAACACGTTTCTTTGGTCTTGGTTTTGAATGTAAAATTTTAGTGTATTCTTCATCAAGGACAAGGGAAAAACCATTTATTTTGATCAAAGTTTGCTTTTGTGGAAACCAGAAATATTTTTTGAATTCCTAAGAAAATTGTTGATTTTTCATAATTTAATTTTAAATAGCTGCCAGAAATACTTTTATTCAACATTAGAGTTGTTTTATTCAAAAATTATTATTATTAATTACACTCAATTATAAAATTAAAAAAGGAAATAGATGAAAATGAATATTTTTAATGAATTTCTTTTGTTTTTATTAGCTTTCTTGTATTAAAATCCAAATGTAGTCATTCATAATATTCTCGCAGTTCAATTTAATTTTCTCTTTTAATTTTTAGGGAATGTTATTGTTTATCAAAATCCTAAATAAAATATCATTTATGTATTTCCGGTTATCCGGAAATAATTTTTAAGGGCGAGATGTACGCTCTTATAGCGTAAGTACAAGAAATGCCTCATTTATGTCCACTTTTCTCAAAATTCACTTCTTCGATTTTTTATTTTTTACTTTCACTTTATTGAGCATTTTATTCTTTAACAAAATCAAAAATTAAAATTTCATTTATATCTTTGTTTTTCTTTTAGAAATAATTTTTAAATTACGCGGTGTTTACTTCTAGGGCGAATGCAATATGTAAATCAAATTTTCTCAAAAGTCACTATTACAATTTTTTAATTTTTACTGTTAATTTTTAGGTCACATTATCCTTTATCAAAATCCAAAATAAAATTATATGCATAATTTTTCGGTTTTCCGGAAATAATTTTTATGTGCGCGGTATCCACTCCAAAGGTTTTTTGTTATTGACTTGTTTCATACTCGTATAAAATTGTTATTATTTAATTAATTATTTAATCAAAATTATTAAATTTTAATCAAAAACCAAAGAGTGCTTAACTCGAGCGTAAATATTTATAATTCGCAAGGACTGTTTATACCTATAATAATCCAAAGGCAAAGGGTTAACAGCAAAACGCTGTTTGCACAAATTAACCGCCGTCAAAGGAATTGCTAATATCTAATAATAGTATAAAATCAAAGGTGTTGTGAATTATTAATATACTATCCTGAAACAACGAACAAAAAACGGCAAAACAAAAATTACTATTTCACAAAATTAATTAAACGGCAAGAACAATGGCTGCGGATAGATTATAAGACGCGGTTTCCTAATAGAACAAAATAATAATTACGGTGTGCACATAAAACTTACACTATTTTATAGCGAAACAGACACATTCACCGTAAATTACAAGTATGGGAAAACATTAGCATAATTAAGTGCATTTTATTGCACTTTATATTATTATATCACAACTTATAAAAAGGTAAACAGCTGAAAAAAAAATTGTTTTAATGCTCGCCGCTCGTTTAATGGAAATTACGTCACAAGAAAAGCGAAGTTTGTAAATAACGCACCTAATTATGTACCGTGTGGAATAGGAACAGTGCGGTAATTATCGCCATAAAGGGTTTTTTAATTGTGCGTTTTAATTAACGTAAACGGTCGCCACACTTTGAAAAACGCACCGTGCGCTTCGAGTCTCAATGAAAATTTCAGTTTTTTCTTCTAAAAATCTCGGCGCAAGGCTGTAGATCTTCATTTGGCCATCATTTCATTATTAGTTTCTTTTTACTTATTTGGTCAGTGATTTATCGTTAATTAGGATAACCGCTTTTTCTAATAATTAGTAATTTTATTAGCTTTTTTGTAAAAAAAAAGCAAGCAATAACAAGAAACTCAATAAATGTTTTCAATTCTTTATCGTATTTTAAAAAAGTTTTTATTTTTATCTTCACGAAAATTCCATTAACTAATAGCTTAATTTTTTGCCGCGCTTTAAGGGTCGATTTTCTTCATTTTGCGGTCGGTTTTAGTATTAAGCAATATAAGCAAGGGGCGCTTTCCAGTGATGAAGCGAATGCTGCACTGGTAATTACATAAAGTGTCACTGTGTTCAGGGTTAATAAGGCAAGATTAACCGGTTTAATAAATGATAACCATTAGATGAAGTAATTAATAAAATTACTGCGGAAAATATCATTTCTTATTCGCTTAATTTCGCGTTTCTCTTTTGCCATTTTGCTCTTAATTTTACCTTATAATCAGTTATCTTAATATTTTTAAGAGAATTAAAATTTAATTAAAAAAAAAGTTATACTAAAGGAAAAATTGCCAACATATTGTTAATTTCCCTCAAGTGCATTATTAGGTTCTCACAATACACCGTAATTTACTTCAATTTTTTTCATTTCATGTTTCAAATAAGTGTTCGATAAGCATCGGAGTCACGCAACTCCTTTTTCCGATTCATAAATATCCGGCAAACTTTTCTACTATATGAATCATTAATCATAGTTACTTTATATTAATTAACCTTTAGGCACCTGAATTGGATTACCACCACGTTTTTTAATAGTAAAACCGTAAGTGGCAAGTATTTAAAAATAATAAATATCGTTAAAGTGTTTAAAAAAGAGAAACTTTTGTTAATTTACGTGCGGAGAGAAAAATGGCTTTTGCTGGTGGCATTTGTCAGTTTATCTTTCAGTACTTCTTCGTTAAATAAACTTCAAAACTTTAACATTAATCATATACGATCTGTGGGAGTATAGCGTAATAATCATTTAACGCCAAATTATATATTATCAGTCAATGGGAATCGTAAAGTCTTGTAATGTAAGTCATTTATGACTTTGGTTGATGAGCAAAAAAAATAATCAAAAATTTACTTTCTCTCAGGAAGAAGACAAGACGAACGGAATTTATTTTCTTTAATTGCTGATTTAATAATGCCAATTTATTTTTGGTTTTAACAATTCTCAATTATATTATAATTATAAAAACCAATTAACAATCCGTTTTTTGATTAATTGTTTATCTTTTTTATATTTTGTTTGTTTGCTTTCTTGATTTTTTTTATTGGGTAACATTTTTTTAAATGCCTTATTTTCTTTTGATTCTTTGGATTCTAACGATAACTATTTGTAAAATGGAGCAAACTAAAAAAAATTATATGACAATTACTGTAAATTTGAAAGAAAATGTCTGCGAAAATAAATGGTAAGCAGTAAATTTTCTGAATTATGAATAAATGATTAAGTATAAATTAAATAAATAACAACTGAAGAATTGCAATCTCCAGAAAAATTGAGTAATTTTAATATTGATAAATTATTTTGATAGTATTTTAAAATATCAATAAGAAACAATTATTTCCTGTTTGCATTTAAAATAGTTTTCTTGAAATTAATTATCAATATTTATTCTATGCCAAATAATATTCTTAAAATAAAACAAAAAATCGTCGATTTTTTCTGGATAATTCTGCAACCAGGGCACATATCCGATTTTTATAAACGGGTTTAAGTTGGGCGATAAATTCAGCCCATTTTGGTCCATTTAACTGAATCTCTATCTTTGAAACTGTAGAAGTTACCCATATCGGGGTTGAGAAAATGATCCTCTTTCACAAAAAATAAAACTGGACGTGACTGGAACAAAACTTTTTTATGATGGTGGGTCCACAAACTAAATAATCATTATATATTTCATGTGACAAAAAACATTATTTACCATTGTAATTCATAAGGATAAACATATAAAGAGTAATTTGAAATTCAGAATAAAAAGTAAGCTATTTAATTAGCCTATTTTTTCCATCTAAAAAGTCATAAGTTATTTTTTTCAAGACTCAAGTAAGTAATGAAATGTTATTAAATTAATTTAATTCTATATTTAAAAATGTCTCTTGGAAATAATTATTAAGTTTTTCGTATTCAGAATAGTTTTCTCGAAACAAATTACGAAAAAAGTCGACAAATTTCAGTTTTTCAGTGATAATTAGGGAATCAGAAGACAAATCTGTTTTTTACAAAAAGGAGAAGTATATAATGCGGCAAAACTTTGCTAATTTAACCGAATCTTAATCTCCATAGCAATAATTTTCAAAGACAGCCATGCAATACAATTAAAAATGGAACACCCTATACATTAAATTTTATTGTAAAAACTAAGCAACTGATATATTAAGGTACAAGAAAAAAGTTTCGCAAATTACAATAAAATACAACTTACAATAATGAAGAGCTAAGAAAATCGAAAGTAGGAAAGTTGTAACTTAGGGGTTGCGAATGTATTTGCTTGCGTTTGCATGAGTTTGTGTTTGTGTACGTGCATGGCTGCGTGTGTGTGTGTGTGTGTGTGTGTGTGTGTGTGTGTGTATGTAAGTAAAGAGAGAAGGCATTATGTTTGTGTGTTTATAGTAGGCATACATCGTTCTGTTTGTACATGCAGCCAAAATAGGAAGTGGAATCAAGCGGGGGTTTCAAATATTCATGTGAATACGGCGGGGGCTGTATCGACCGCTTCTGGTCGCGGCGGCGGCGGCAAGCTATAGCCTTCTTGCTCGCACCTACATTTCACCCTTCTTGCGCTTACCTCTAAGCCTGCACATTTTGTACCTGACGAGACCACGTTCTTTTTTTTTATATAACTTTGCGTTGTTCCATATTAAAAATTTAAAACTGCCTCTTAGCTGTTATTTTGTTGGAGTATAAATTATATGAATAATTTCATAGTTTACAACTGTTTTTGCATTAAAAAATTACCTTTTTTATTTTTAAAATATAAAAGTGAGTTAAAATAAATAGGAGAACATATGAATACGTCGAAAGGGAGTTTTTTTTCACAGTTACTTTGCGTTTTCTATGTTAAAAAATTTAATTGATTAGTCTTTTTAGTCTTTATACTTTATAGTGTGAATTCTATGGTTATTTAAATACCTAAATTAAAGTTAAATATGTTTTTCGTAACAAAAATTTACTAGATTCTATTTTATTTTTAAAATACTTTTAGAAATGATAAAATATATAATGAAGAAGTATTAAATTCTTCTAAAAATGAGTTTTTTATTAATAAAGTCTACGTTTTCAATGTTAAAAAAATTGTTTTCGTTATTTTTGAGATCATATAGCTAACTTAGTAGCTTGAAGCAATAATTAAATTATTCGGCATCAATAAATTAAGACATTTACCATTTATTTTTATATCATGGGTTTCATGTCGCGATTTTTACTTGAAATTTGCTTTTTCTTATTAAAATGGAAAAAATATAAATATTAGAGCTGCACATTGAATTCAACTTTAGATAGATCTTGATGCCTTTTTAAAAAATAAACTGTTAATAAAATAATTAAGAAATATAATTTGAAAAGTTTAATTGTTTTATCAAATATAAATTTTATTATCTATACAATAGACTGTTGATTAATTATTATAATTAGCTTTTTACATCAAAGAAGCTGTTGTTATAATAAAAAAAAATAGATTCTCATATTATTTAGGATTCTTGTTTTATTTGTTAACAATTTTGTAATTTTCTTAAAAAAAAATTAAGAATCAGATTGCATATTCAATTCAGTTTTAAGATGAAACTAAAATGTAAGTCTTAATGTTTAAAAAGAAGAAAAAGAAATTAAAAATAAATTTAATTCAGTGGTTAAGAGCGCGTTCCGCCAGAGGGCGCATTAAAAAACTAACCCAAAAATCTCTAAAAATGATTCATGCCATTTAAACATTCTAAATTACTGTATTTTCATTAAGAAATAACCAAAAATAAATATATTCTTCTATAAGAATTGATTTTCTTAAAAGAAAATTCATTAATAAAAAAGAAATCCTGAATCCTGAACATTTTCAGAAAAATATTAGTAATTTTATTGTAGTAGTAGATCTTTAGAAAAATTTCAATTATTATTATTATTTTTTTAAAAGTTACATTTTTAAAATTTCTATAGTATTTAATTAGTCAATTTATTTAAAAGAGCAATTGAAATCTATAAAAAGTGCTTAAATGTAAAATTTAAAATCCCATTAAACTGTTTCTGCGGTCTTTCAAGTACAAAATTATTAAAATACAAATTTTAAAAGTGAACATTTGAATCCTTCGAAAGTGAATTAGTAAAATGATGTCCTTTTAAATTAGTAACGCTACTGCATCAATAACATTAATAATAATAATTTACGGAGAACTATATAAAATAACTATGATGGAATTTATAAAAGGCGATAATTAAAAAGGCTTTCACACACAAACAAACACGCTCATCCACATGCACACAAAAAACCAGTAATTAATTAAAATGCATTAAGCGGATTTAATGCATGGAGATCAATTAATGTAATGCGTTTGCTGATAATTTTTACGAAGTGGGAAGTGATGATAATAGTGTTTTAAGCGCTTCGTTAAGTGTTGCAAAAGCGAGAACCTTAATGACTTGCAGCGGTAATTACAAGCGGCAATAATTTACCTAATTTAATTCTTAGCTATAATAATAATACTACACACAGCACAATTATAAATAATAATAATAGTAATCCCTAATATATTCGTAGATTTGTAATTATTTTCAATTTTTGGAAATCACTGTTTGAAGAGCGATGTTTTGTTGTCTTTCACGTTTACATGCGAGTGTGTGAATTACAACACCGACAACAAGGCAAAAGAATGACGCACAATTAATCGATCCGCTCTTCGCAACACTTACGCAAGCTGACCAAGAGACCAAGAGAGCGTGTACAAATGCAAGAGTTCGAAGAAATAAAGCACGATCTCGAAGAACTCGCTTTGTTCTTGCGCCTCTGTGCGCTTGACGATCTTCGAGCCGGACAATCGCACAGTTTGCTCTTGCGAAATTCACTCTCTTCTTGGGCTCCAAGTCTCTTCAAGATGTAGACCCCAGCACTATGCTCATCGATTCTTTTATCGTATCTGTATGCATTTATAAAGAACATATTCATTCTGAATTATTGTGTTTAGTAGTCCTATTGAAAAGTGTGTGCAATTCTTGACTGCAGATGCAGCCATTGCGAAATGCTCGATTCGCAACACTTGTAGTGTTCGGTTTCCAACGAAAACGCCGCGGATAATCGATAAAATCGATTGCTGTAAATGGGAAATTAAGGTCAAGTCATCCCTTACCGAGATTTCATTAAGCTTTGCGTTGTAGAGGTGTCGGATTACCTACTTCTTCTGTCTGATGTGGCGTTTAAGTGATTTTTATACTGTTTGCTGAGCGCTTTGATCAATAACTTATTAAATGTATAGCTGGAGAGGAATCAGAAGAAATAAAACTGATATTGTTTCAATTTTTTATTAATTTTTGATTTTTTTAAATTATTTAGTGGTATTTTTTTATACAAATACCTTCTTTTAAATTGAAAATTAAAAATTTTACTTGAAGTAAATAAGCAGATCCTAATTTAACAATCCTAAGTAAATCCAAAACCCTAGCAAACCAAATCGAACCTACTAAAGCCTAACCAAATCTTTAAAATAAAAGGCTAACAATTAAAAAAATTATTAGTTTTGTTAATTAAAACAGGAGGGATACATTTTAACATAAAAAATCTCTTTAATAAAATAAAAACTCTGTGAATTGAGGTGAAATTACAATCGATATAAAATTTTGGTATTTAGTAAAAAAAAAAAAAATCATTAAGAAAAAAACAGATTTAAGCAAATTAAATCTATGAAAATCTTTTAAATATAAGTTAATCAGTAAAATAATTATTTCTTTTTATTATTATTACTTTTATTGTAACATAAGGGAGATATTTAATTAAATAAACTGACCCTTTTAAATTTTAAAAATTAAAAATTAAGTTCAAGCAATTCGAATCAACCTATTTGAATAAAATGCTAATCAATAAATTATTTTTTTATTATTTTAAACATAAGGGGGAGGTTTCAATTTAAAAAAATCAATTGTCGTTTAAACTAAAAAAAAAAAAAAAGTTATACGAAAATAATCTATGGAAATGTTATATTTTCATTAAAAAAAATTTGAAATAATAAAAAAATGGCACCATTAATTATCAAATTAAAGAAATTCAAACTTAGGAGAATCAAATTAATATAAAATAATATCTACTCTATTAATATAGAGGAATTCAAATTAATATTTGAATTTAGGTTTTATTAGGGAAAAAATTTCAAAAAAAAAAATGTCTCCATTTATTATTACTTATTATGTTAGATTTATTTACAATTTTCTTTTTCCTAAAAAAAAGATTCGGATTGCACATTAAATTTATTTATAAGATATTAAGTAAGTAATTGATGTTTAAAAAAAAAACATAATGAGAATTATATAGTTAAGAGCGCATTCCGCCAGAGGGCGCATTAAAAAGTTACTCAAAAATCTCTAAAACTGCTTCATACCTATTAATTTTTTTAAATTACTTCATTTTTAATAATATATAATAAGAAATAACAAAAAAAAAAGTTAATTAAATTATTCTTAAAATTGATTTTCTTGAAAGAGAATTAATTAATTGTAACAATATCCAGAAAGGATTGACGAATTTCAGTTTTTTCGGGATAATTCTGGAACAAGGAGACAAATCCTATTTTTGTAAAGTAATATAAGTTGGGCGTAAAATTCTGCCCATTTTTGCCCGTTATTCCAAATTTCTATCTTTAGAACTGTAAAAGTTACCCCCATCCGGTTGAGAAACTATAACCCCCAAACTATAAACCTTCACCCATTAATAAATAATTTTTATTTTGTTGCAGATAATTACCCTAGTTAGAAAGACGTAAATTTTGTCACAATTCGGTAAGTGTTTTTCTTTCATTTAGTTTTTAATAATTCTTTTATTTATTTATTTAAAAATATTTGAAATTTACGTGAAAATTACTTCACCAGTGAGAACTATAAATGAAAATTAAATAAAAATATACCGTCCGTAATATAAATTATATAACAACATAAAACGTATCGATAAGCAAGGTGAGCCAACAGCATACCAACAAAATTCAACTGACAATTTATTGTTAGCAAATAAATTTGTGCAACAATGTGAATTACACTTCTGCACATGCGGCATAAATTAGCATGATTTGCAGCGTTTTGTTTGAATTTCATCTATCTCTATCTGCTCGTTGATCAGAGACATGCCTAGCAGATAGCGAAGAGCATTTTGCGATCATTATCGCGTTTCATTGCGTAGTAGTAGCTCTAGTCGAGCTTTGCAAATCCGCCTTTGCCAACTATTTCAATGCTTCTATGCAAATTTGCAAATTCCAACTATAAAAGAGAACATTTAGACGTTCTGTCAGTCAAAATACTACATAGTAGCGAGTGGTTTATATTTGAAAAGAAATACAAAAAAAAGAACACTTTCTTCATAGTCTTCAGCTGTTATAATAATTAAAATAAAAGGACGTTCAAAAAATACAAGTATACGAGTTTAATTACTAGCTCAAGGTTTACCACAATTTACTATTATTATTAATGAATAAAAATATCAATTAAAACGTCACTGCAAAAATTATAATGGGTGGCTGAAGTATTTGTTCTACTTTTGTCGATATTTTGTGCTTTGTAACAATTTTTGTTGGCTGTTTTGTCTTTAATCTTTTGTTCTTTTCATTAGAAAACCTAAAGGTTAGAATTTCATTGTGCAAGTTGTACATTAAATTTCAATTTATTAATTTTTGTTATTTAAAGTTGTAATCTAATGATTTAAAGTGAAATTAATAGTTTAAATTAAAAAATTCAGTTGTTTGAAGAAATAATACTTTATTGTCCATTTTGTTGAATCAAAATAAATTAAAATTAGTTTTTCTTTTATACAAAAGGTTAAAATTAATTTTTTTTATAAAAAAGTTACTACTTTTATTTAGTTAAGAGCGCATTCAGCCAGAGGGCACTTTAAAAAGTTTTAAAGTTTAAAAAGAACCTCTCAAACTATTAAAAATTAACTTAAAACCTTTCCAATTTGTAAAATTTGAACTAAAAAATTATTGAAACAAAAATTTAAGTAATAAATTTGAGTAATATAAAATCCCATAATAGTGTCCTGGGCTTTATTTGTTCTAATTTATTGAATTTTAAATTAAGACATTAATAAAACAACAGTTAATTATAATATTATTTATCCAAAATTTATATTAATTTTCTTTTAAGAATTTTTATTAATAAAAAAGTAATAAATAAATGACTCCTTTTTGTAATTTGCAATAAAATATTATAATTATTTTTGTTCTTTTAGTAGTAAGCTAAATTATTGGTACTTATATTACAAAAGTTAATTATAATCATCTTTATAAATTAAGAAAGTATATAAAAAAATTCTTAACAAAACAAAAACAATTCAAAAAAGTTTTTTTTTTTTTTTGGTATTTCACCCTTTAAAAAGAGTTGTTATTTGTTTTCTTCAGTCTTTTATTCCTTTTTTTTTAATTTTGTATTGTCGATACAAATTATTTTAATATAATTTTCTTAATTTATATAATGATTACCAGATTATTTTCTTGTCCATTTTTTAAGACTAGATTGATCAAAAGCCTTTTGTTGTTTATTAGCTTTGAACAACAAATAGATTTTAATTATTAATATCAACAAATCTTAAAAAATATAATTAAACAAAATAAAAGTTTAATTAGAAAGAGTTCAGTTGCATGGATTGTAGCATGTAATTGGGCAGTATGTGCCATAAACAGAAATAGCAATTTCGGTCGATGTGTGTTGGGGTTGTTGGGGGTGAACTCACCTCACCTCACTTGTGATTAAGAAGTCGCCCCCGACGCACGATTCTTGATTCCCCCCTAGTGAAACATTATACATAGTTACCCCTAAGGCCACGTTGACTGATTCGAAATCGAAAATTTAAATGAAGTAAGATAGCCTTAAGGGTTACATTTGCCGATGAATTTCTGGTCTGGATTAGACATGCGATCCGCGCCCACTTTTTACATAAGAATTATGTTTTTTTTTTTTTGTGACTTATTTTGCTAATAGTATGAAGAATTTTTGAATATTTTTATTTTATTTTATATAATTAATTGAGAAACCAATAGAAACTTTAAAATTTTCCTGTTTTTGCAGTTTTCATTTGAAGTATTTGAATTATAATTCTATTATTTTATATTAAAATATAATAAAATAAGAATGATTGTTATAATCTTTAAAATATTATTACGACTAATAGGACGTAAGGTAATAAAATATATAATTATAGAATTTGAGTCACCGTGATGGTTTGTTCTCAACTTTAAGTATGATTAGTTTACAACAATTTATGGACTTTTTATTTGCAATTATCGGTGTTTATATATGGATAAATTTTCATTTGCTACTTCCGGGTGGTTTTTATGTCTTTTAGTTGGCTTTTTAAATAAAAAAAAGTATTAAAATGCTAAATGTTGATTTCCGCAAATATAAAAAGTGTTGAAAATGAAATTTAATACGATTTTTTTTCTTTTAAAGCGGATTCTAATTTTCCTTGACATTCAATTATGCAATTTTATACCTATGTAGTGAGCACTAAAGATCCATGAAAAGATTGTTTTAATAATAATTTTTCAATTAGAAAATGAAACATAATGCATTATTTTTAAATATTTTAAAAATTATACGAGTTTTTTAAATCTAGATCCGCAATGTGAAATTGCAGTGAATTCTTGGTCAATATTAAAAAAAAATATAGTTTTTATTAGCTGTTGGGGAAATTAAAGCATTTTTTTTGAATTCTTTAATAAATATACGATTATTTAATTTTAAATTACAGCCAGAAATTTTGCTCAACTATAAAGTCTTTTTGTTTAGGATTATAAAACGCAAAAAAATATTGATAAAAATGAATATCTTTTATGATAATCTTTTGTTTTTTATTATTATTTTTTAATTATTATTATTCTCGTTTTAAATTTCGAATGTCACTCATCATAATCTCGGTAATCAAATATTTTCGATATTAATTTATAGGATATAACATTATCTATCAATATACAAAGGAAAATATTATTTTAATCTTTCCGGTTTTCCGGAAATCAGTTTTAAGTGTATTCGGTATTCGCTCCTACACCGATGGTACAAGAAATGCCTCATTTATGTCAACTTTTCTTAAAAGCCACCCCTTCGATTTTATTCATCATCGCTCTAATTTTATAGAGCATATTGTTTGTTAACAAAATCAAAAATAAAATTTCATCTCTGACTTTTTGGTTTCCCGGAAATAATAAGTTTTAGGTGCGCGGCATCCATATCAAAATTATACGAAAACCAAGGGCAACATATAAGTAAATTTTTCTCAAAAGTCAACAGTTCAATTTTTTATTTCTTACTCTCATTTTATAAAGTAAATTATTTTTAATCAAAACAGAATAAAATTACATTTATTTCTTTTTCGTTTTCCGGCAATAATTTTTAAGTGCTCAGTGTCCATTTCTAGGGCGGGTGCGTCTTATAAATCAAATTTTCTCAAAAGTCATTAATTCAATTTCGAAATTTTTACTTTTAATTTATTGAGCACATTATCCGGTATCAAAATCCAAAATAACATTGTTTCTCTAAATTTCTGATTTTCCGGAAATAATTTTTAAGTGCGCGCCATCCACTCCAATATTGCTTAGTTAACATGTATCAAAGGATTTATCGATATAAAACAGACAAAAGAAAACTTTGAAAGCTACAAATGGATATTTTAGCCTTTTGACCCATCTATCAGAATTTATGCATTAAAAAAGATAGCCAAAAAAATAATTATTTTGAAGATTTAGATGCAGAGCATTCTTTCTTGAATATAAATAAATATTAAATAATTCAATAAGGTTACTACTAGGACTTAAAAAAATAAACATTTATTTTATCTTGTAAGAAAAGTAATCCACGAAACATTAATTTAAATATAATAATCCGTCTGATAAAGTTGGTAATAATAAATGCAAGTTTAATTACGATTCTCCCCTCACCACTATGCCGCACAATGCACAATGTATATTAATAATTATGTTCGGTGCCTATTTATTTATGTACCCTTCTTGATTTCGTGTTCGGTGTTCGGAAAGTAGGCCAATTTGAATGCATGATGCAGGGGGTTGAAAATCCAATGCGAAGGCATGCGAGGGGCGCCTTAATCCCTTCAGACCGCACACGGAATAAGCGCATCGAAAGTAACAAATATAAATCTTGCACTTGCTCTCGGTTGCATTCATCGGGGGCCGGGACGGCATCGGCAGCAATAGCGGCAGCGCCGGCAAGAATAGGAGAAACGCATTGCGTAAAAGTGCGTGTAGCCGATGGTGTCGGAAGACATGTGTGGGATGCTTGCTTGCTTGCGAGGGGTCATAGATGTATGATGGCAAACACGCGGATTATCACCGATAGTCGCTAGTGGTAGTTTTACGCTCCATTTGACAAGGGCTTCCTTCGCCAACGTATACGGGGGTTGATTTCGCGATAAAAGTGCCCTCTTATCGTAAACGCATAATGCTATCGCGTGTCTAATCGACGTCCTGCTTTGTAGGCATGTATTTTCTAAAAATAAAACTTTAATTTCGCCTTTAAATTCAAAATTAAAGAGTTTAACTTAAAATCATTTAAATTTTCTTTTTAATTTTTTTGACTTTACTATATGTGTTGTTCAAGAAACGTATTATTTGAAAACTCTGAAATTAAATTTTAAGCAAAGAATATAAAATAACAAAAGTAATTTATTTAAATTAAAAAAGAAAACAAAAACCCTTATCCCTTAAAAAAAACCAAATTACATTTCTGCTTGTTGGAATAATGTGATAATATTTTTGCAACAAAATATCAGGGGTAGTTTAAATGAAATTACCTCGATTTTTTATTCTCGAAGCCTAAATTCTTTTCGACAGTTTGCCAAGAATGAAGTCATGATAAATGGCAGACTTGGAACAGCTAAAAAGTCGAATGTAAGTCTGGTAATTTCTTTTTTCTTTTTAAGAAGCATTAAACATGTTCTGATTCGTTGGTGAACTTTTGTAATATCTTTTTTGTAACTTCACGTTTTTATTAGATAAAACATCAGATTCACTTTTAATTTTAAAAAAATAGCAAAAGTAATAATTTCAGTTACTTCATGTAACACATTTTGGAAAAAAAAAACATTTTTGGTAATAAAACAAAACATAAAAGCAAAGAAGTTTCAAATATTTTTGAAATAGAAATGTAAACAGCTGCAATAAAGTTAAAGTGAAATTTAAAAATTCAAAGCGAAAATAAATTTGAGTTTGCAGAAAGTGCAAAAGTGCATCATAAGAGCAGAAGTATAAAATTGACACTTGGAAATGCAATAAATTTTATAGTAAATGACGTAATTTTTTATTGCATTTTTTACAGTAATTTTTATAACAGGAAACTTCTTAATTTTCTTCATTCGTCTTTTCTAAGACGACAATAATAAATTAAAATTATTACTATGTCAAGATACAGTTTCTTATTCATTATGCAATTGTTTAATTTTCTCTTTTTATTTTTATTTTTATTATAGTGAAATCGACATTCCGTTTTGGGGCTTATTATCGGTGATATATTGTTTTAGTGAAAGAACGTGATTAGATTTAAGCACTTCGGATCAATTTCACGAAAACGCTTCCTGAATTTTTAAGACAACTTTTTTACTATTAAAGCTTTATTTTCCGAGAGGTTTACGCCTAATCCGATAATGCAAATATCCAATATCCTTTATAAGGATAATAAATTTAATTACATTTTGGTCGTTTTATTAATTTTTTTAATTCTTTAATCAATTTTTTCATCATTTACAGTAATAACAGTTCATATCGCATAAACATTGATTTTCTGAAGCAATTAAAAACTTTTCATTACTTTAAATAACAAAAAACAACCGCAATAACCTAAAATCAAAATAAAAAGTTCGCTACATGAAAGCTTCCATTAAAAAAACATTTCCACTGGAATTAAAGAATGCGACATTTGATCTGAGCTGATAAAACTCTTAACTTTGATTCCGCGTTTTGCGGCATTCAACCCGTGAGTAAAAACATGAATGGAAAAGCATAGGAGTATTCTTGTAGCGACACATATCTACAATATATCTGGGGTTGAAGCTCCTAGTGCAGGAAGAATTAATTACGAGCGCATAAATTACGCGTGGGTCGGGGGCGGTGGTATTGGTCTCCCGGGAAAGCGCCGGGCTGGTGGCGCACCAATGGTCGGAGGCGGCGGGTGAGCGCCTGCTCGAACCGCCCCTGCGGCTCCTGCAACCCGTTTCACGTTGATAGAGCGTGGACTGCTACTACAACGGAGCGGTCGCACGTAGCGCGGGAGTGAGCGGCAAAGTGCACCTGGACATCGGCACCGTGGATACCCGGGGGCAGCACGGCCCGGGAGGCAGCCTCAGCCTGCTCGGTGAGTCGCGCGTAGCCAGCAACATTCGCGGCTTCTTTGCTACAAGGATCGGGAACGCACTTCCTGACACAGGTACGTTTTTACATCCCTTTTTACTAGATATTCTATTTGATTTCCATTATGCGGTCCCCTATTTATTTTTTCTTATTTACTTTATTATATGCGGAAATTTCGAAATCAACTTTTATTCTTTGACAAAAAGTGACGCAGTTTCAAGAAGGGTGCTTTTTTTATTTAGTAACGAAAATGCCAAGGGTAATTTCTATATTAGGTAACTTTAATAGGTCACCTAAATGCTGCTAAATTTTGTTATCGATTCACCTGGTTATCAACCAAAATGGCCGATTTGAAACAAGATGGCCGCAATCGATATATATGACGTAATAATCAGACGAAAGAGTTAAATTGTTGGTTTCTTTCACATTGTCTTATAATTTTTCCACGTAATGGTAATAGTTGCGAGCTGTGCGAAGTAATTAGAGATTACATAATAGATAAGTTTGACGTGTCACCTGCAGACATGGCTGTTGTTTGCAAGAGCGTATAGTTGCAGAGAGGCGCAGGAAGAAGTAAAGTAAATTGAATGCCCCCGACTGTGCCTTTAGATCGGGGACGTCATTGAACACGTCAAAGCTGGTGGCGTTTTTAATGAAGTTCTCGAGATTGCAAGAGAATTGTTTTCTGGCAATCGCGGGGGGTGCGGGGGGGAAGAGCGCAGTGCCGGTTCCCCTCCCGAACCTCAACAGTGTCTAATGCCTTGTTCTGTGTCCAGGTTAATCCGATGGCACTGCGCTCCCCCGCACCTTGAACCGGAAGTGCAAAATTAAAAACACACACAAAAAAAAATACAGCAACAACAACAACAACAACCGAAATCATGTCGACCAACATACCCATTATCAACATGGAGTGGGCCGAGCTGAAGGAGGTGGTTTGGAACAAAGTGCAAGAACCGCGAACGCAGCGAAAGCTCATCCTAGTAATCGTGTCCATCGCTCTCCTGCTGGATAACATGCTGTACATGGTGATTGTGCCTATAATTCCCGACTATTTGCGATATATCGGCGCCTATAAAGACGAACCGCTTCCGGGAAACGTGACGGTCCAACCGGGTGCCCCAGTGAAACACAACCACCACGGCCAGGATCAGGCTACCGGCATCCTCTTCGCTTCCAAGGCCATAGTCCAATTGATGGTGAACCCTTTCTCAGGCGCACTGATAGACCGTATCGGTTACGACATGCCTATGATGATTGGGCTAACGATCATGTTCCTCTCGACAGCCGTGTTCGCGTGTGGCCGCAGCTACGGCCTCCTGTTCTTCGCCAGAAGTCTGCAGGGAGTCGGCTCGGCGTTCGCAGACACCTCCGGCCTGGCCATGATCGCAGATCGATTCACGGAGGAGAACGAACGATCGAAGGCCCTAGGAATAGCGTTGGCCTTCATCAGTTTCGGATGTCTGGTGGCTCCACCATTCGGAGGGGCCCTTTACCAGTTCGCCGGCAAGGAGATGCCCTTCCTAATTTTGGCCTTCGTCTCTCTGGCGGACGGATTCATGCTGCTGCTGGTCATGAAACCCCTCAAGCAGCAGGTGAAGGAATCGCAAATGGTGAAACCGCCGTCGGTGCCCATCTGGCGTCTCTTCATGGACCCGTACATCGCGGTATGCGCCGGAGCCCTGATGATGTCCAACGTGGCCTTGGCCTTTTTAGAACCAACGATATCACTCTGGATGGAGGACAACCTGACGACGGAGAATTGGAAGATAGGAATGATCTGGTTGCCGGCATTTTTCCCTCACGTCTTCGGAGTGATCCTCACGGTGAAAATGGCAAAGAAGTATCCGCAACACCAATGGTTGATGGCCGCCGGCGGCCTAGCCCTAGAAGGCTTCTGCTGTTTCATCATTCCGTTCTCCAGTTCTTACAAAGTTCTCATGATTCCCATTTGCGGCATCTGTTTCGGCATCGCTTTAATAGACACGGCCCTGTTACCCACCCTCGGTTACCTGGTGGACGTCCGTTACGTTTCCATCTACGGAAGTATCTACGCCATAGCGGACATTTCGTATTCGGTGGCGTACGCGGTTGGGCCCATCATCGCCGGCGGCGTCGTAGAAGCCATCGGCTTTACGGCTCTAAACGTAGGAATCGCCTTTTCGAATCTCCTCTACGCCCCCGTTCTCTACTATCTGCGTAACATTTATGATTTCAAACCATTCGAGAATGAGGCCAACATTCTTATGTCGGATCCCCCGAACAAAGAGTACCAGACTTACACCATGCAAGACCAGAAACCGGTGACGGATGACGTCCAAAATCATTTGGAATATCGTCAACAGGAAACCAACATCGATTCGGGCGATACCAACGGTTACAACTACGGTTATCAGCAGCAGGGAGGTGTTGGATACCAACAGCAGCAGTCTGATTATCAACAGCAGCAAAATTTCACGGATCCCAGTAGAGGCAGAGCTCTGCCCAGTCAGCCGACGGACTCCAACCCAAATCCATTCCGACAACAGGACACGCAGCAGCCTGCAGCACCAGCAGCGGGCGCCATTCGCAATCCCTTCCGACAGGGATTCAACTAATAAATCCTAATAAACGTGTGTGCGTGTTATCTATTCGGTGTTGTTACTGCCCCTCACACATCATATCTATTAAATGTTATATCTTCAAGAGTTGTGTATATACGCCGCGCGATCCTCCACAAGGTGGTCCCGAAGGCGACGATATAGAATCACACCGGTTGTTCCTTCGCACTGTTGTACATATCGCCTCAGTACATATTATATTTATATACTACTACATAAAACACATATTTACATACGAGTGAAACAATTTTCAGTTAGTGCAAATTATACATACATATATTACATACTATATTATGAAAGTATTTAATTTCATAGAGGATATACATATATATTTAAGATTAATATATATCAACTGAGATCACATACATATCAGAATCGAATGATTCGCTTGTTACAACGTGATAGGTCTTCATTGACCAACGTAGTCGTTAGCTAGTAAAATAAGAGGTAATGATAAGCTTTCACATCCTGAGACTCTCTTTCTCTCTCTGACCCGATTTCCAAAAAACGTTGGATTTTATTGTGATTATAATTCTCTCGACTCGATATAGTGTCAATTTTAGTAGGGTATAGTAACAAAAAAAAAAAAGATGAAAAACAGACGAACATATATTATATAGTGTATATCTCTAAATATTTAGTCAAAAAAAAAAAGCGAAAACAAAATATAACGGTTTGCAGCAAATTCTTTCCATCATAATTTTGGATATAAAACAATGTTTTTCGCAACAAGGCTTAATACATTTTAAAAAATTAGTCATATTTTGATTTTCAAATCGATGTTAGAAAGAAAATCGAAATTTTGCTAAAAACATTGTTTGTAAATGTTGCTATAGATAAATGTAGAGAATTTGCCCGAATGATTTTGCAAAATAATTAATTTCTTATAGTAAGTGTAAAAATCTTTTTGCGAACCAGAAACATTGCTCATGCTCACACTATATAAATTATAATTAAAGTATATTAATTAATTGTATAAAGTACTCACTTACTGATGGCAGTAGGTGTGATTGATGTGCTCCCCCGAAATCAATAAAAAAGCAAATCTAAATGTGCGACATAATATATTTTCCCCTAATTTTGAGAGAAGTATAAGGTAAAATCCAATTAAAGGGCAAACATTTTCGTGTTTATAGAGAAGCGAAGAAAAAAAAAAAAAAATGAGAAGAGAGCCAAACTTAACAAATGGAAAAGTTTTGGTGGTTGTGTACATATTATCAACTAAAAGCTCCCAAATTTAAGCAATAATAATTTCAACTATATCTAAAACATTAGAACATTAGAGTATAGATACTAATTAGTGTATCTATAGGATTGCAGTAGATTCGAGACCAATTTAGTGGATGAACAGAAGCAAATCGATCCCGGAAAATTTTGTCATTTGATTTTGGATAATCAGTAATTACATTTGTGAATTATTCAACATCTGAAAAAATTGTCCGATCGATTTTTTGCTTTTTAGGGGAATTATTAGATAACAAAAATATATATAAAAAATACAAAAACAAAAGAAAAAAACGAGGCGGAAACCACATCGAAACATATCTATGCATGTTTCTTATTTAGCAACTAAGTGTCTCTGGAAGAATTCGAGTGCCCTGGATCCTGTAACAAGCAAAAACAACTAAACACATCAGTCGAGGTGCCTCATCCTATATACATGTAACTTTACTTTAATTGATTAATTAATTAATTGTAATGTAAGGCACATGTATTTCACATAATGGCAACTTTGCATACATTGTTACGCTGTGTATATAGGAATTATATACTCTTCCTTGATGTTTTGTAAAGTACTGATAGTTTATCGCCCAACCGATTTCAATCATTGTGCATAATTTGGAATTTGTTGCAAAATATAGAAAAAGTTTTGTTGATTCCTAAGTTACCTAAGAGATATCGGAAATTATTAAAGGAAGAAAATTCAGTTAACTGTACGATTCGCTTATTTTCTATACTAAAACTAAATAAACCAATTTACAGTTAATTGTATTTTTTATAAAACAACATAAAGTAGTTAAAAAAAAAAAAGATGATTAAGTGTGAGTGGTGCTGTTATAAAGAACATTATAATAATATATTCATTACAATATAAAATAACTATAAAAATAATAATGAAACTAGGAATTCTTAATGTTGTTAATGTAAACAATGTCTAGAAATTAAACTAAAACAAAATATACCTACCGTTTTTATTTGGCAATTTCGGTTTGGTTTAATTTAGAAATAATTTACTGCTGATTTTTAATTATGTGCAATATTGATCAATATTTATTGATTAAGATTTTTTTTCGTTGAATAATGCATATTAGTATATTGATATATTACATTATCATAGTATATAAAAATACATATTATATAAATTAAAACTATGTATTAAAAAATAATATGTAAAACACTTTAATTACCATTATTCAAAAATAAGATATTAAAAATGTGATTGTTGAATTTATTGTTCATTTATTTTCTTAACATCGGTTAACATTCCCTAAAACTGCTTTTTTCAACCTAAAAAAAAGTAAGCAAAAAAGATTACATAAAACCTTTGGAACATTTGCAATCAGTGATAAAATTTATTAGTTACGTATATGTTGTATGTAGAAAGCGCGTCAGTACCATTATCAGATTGTAATTAAAACGTAAAACACGTTTGTAGGAGGGTAGGAGTAATTGGCTAATTCTGCCGTTGCCCCATTGTATATATTCTGAGGGCAACCGCATTGCAAATCACCCCTGGTGCTGCCACGCTCTTCGTTATCTCTTATTCTCGCCGAACTACATTTTTGGGGTCGAACCGTTCGTTCCATAAGTAACTTTCGCTTTCCCTTTCAGAATCGGAACGCACGTTCGCTGAAATTTCATTACTCTAATTAAACCCTAATGGATTGACGATCGCAGTCATCCTCTGCACAAAAAAAAAATCCGTCAGCAGAATTTACTTTGATTATGTTGTTGTTGCGTTCCGCTACTATAATAACGTTCTAACATCTAAACTCTAAAGCTCGCTGTTAATTCTTAAGGGATGCATCACAAAACTTTAGCTCAGACCTTCCTTATGCTTTAGTAGCTTTAATATTATTCACACACACACATCCATAGAAAATACACTTTATGTATCCAACATTATTACCAACTTACTTCGCCATGCAATTACTTCTTTTCCCTTTGGAATATCGTCGGCTTTATATTGCTATACCTACATATTGCGTAAACGGTCTATTTAAAATCCAATTTCCCACCGATGTACAAGAGTAGATTTAAATATTTTCTTATTAATGTTTGTTTCTATGAAAATTTTGCAATTTGCGGGGTTATTTTATAAAGAAACAATTTTGAGATTGCAAGTGTCCCAAATTGTACGTTTGGAAGTTTTCAGAACTTTAAGAATTTTAAATTTAGTAAGTGAAATTGTTTGCTAAATGGTCTTTTGGGTGACATTAAAAGTGACTCATTTCATAAAGTGAATAACATTAAAATCAAATTTTCTTAAAGGTTAATTCAAGTAGTTTAATGTAATTATCAATATTTTGTAAAAATTTTGAATCTTGAAGGTTTGAAAAGCAATTAATATTTTAAATTAAAAAAAAAAAGTTTTCTTAAACGATATTCCTTTTCCACTTTTTGTTTTAAATCAAACAATTCTTGGAGATTAAATCCTCAGGAAGAAACTACCTCTGCTTTAAGAAAAGCAACCCTTACAACCCTTACAATTGTAGATAACACATTGATAGCATGGATACTGATAACAAAATAAAATCTATAGAGATTTTAGAATAAGAATTTTAAATTTAAGTAACTGAAACCCTTTGCAAAACTTTTAACTTTATTTTATAGCTTATTTTGCAATGTTAATTAACTTTAAAATCAATTTTTCTTAAAATTATTACTTATAACTAATTATTATACTCGTATATAATAATTTATAATTAATTATTCTACATCATTAAAATAAAAGCAAAAACTCAGTAAAAAAATAAATTTAAATCCTCAATCCAACTTTAAAAAGCAATTAATAAAATTTGCTTTCCAAGCATTTTTCTTTTTAAACAAAAATTCCATAAAGACAAAAACATCATGAATAAACTACCCTTGTTTTGAGTTGCATCCCTTACAATTAAGCACATTGATAATGATAACAAAAGCGAAACTTTCGAGACTTCGATAGCGACCACACCTTAAGTCGTAACTTACGGAATATTTCGCAAAAGTTGATGCGAAAACATTTAACACCCCCGTAGATTACTTCTTCGGAACATTTACCCTCTGTTGGCAAAGACGTAGGGACACGTAATAGCGTCGCGGTAAAAGTTATGAGCTTTGCGTAAGTGCTTCCTGCTATAAAGCAGAGGCAGCAGCAGCCGCCGAAGAAGAAGTAGAAGAAGAAGAGCCGACGGACACTAATTTATTATTTAGGCAAACATTCATTTTTACCTTGGCGATGCGCAATATGGTGCAGCATACAAGGTATGCCATTAAATTGATTAATAGGGGACGTTTGATGTTAGTGTTGGGTATCATTGGAAAGGTCAACACGCCAAAGGGTAGAGCCACTCTTCGTTGCTGTTCAGATCTGAAGAGAGTCTCTCTTTCTATGTGTGTGTGGATGTATGTATGTTCTGTGTTCTTTTCACGGAGGCTTCGTATAAACAGCAACACGACTCCTGAGGGAATACAGGGGTGCGCTGGATAATCGATAGATTACTGTAGAGAGAGCAGCGCGGGAAATTCCGTTTGCAACCAGCTAAAATTTAAAGTCTTTCTGGATTTGGTTTGGATTTTCCTTTTGAATGCCTTATTATTCGCATATTTTTGTTTTTAATATTTAATTTTTGTTCTTGCGAAAATAAAATTTATTTATTTATTATATTCATTGCAATATTTAATTATTTTTTTACCTTGAAAGATCTATTAAAAGCTTCCATTTCTATTTTAATAGTCTAATTTATCATTAATGTAATTGCTTTTTAATTCAAATAAATTTCTAATGTTAATTAGTATTAATAAATAATAAATAAATGGATTATCCATCCAGTGCACTAATAATGCAAATACCTCTGGGACAAAATAACTAATTAAGCAACAAACTCGCACCAACTGATAGGATAATTAGCAATCATTTATTCAGGAATTTTCATACAACGCAAAAAATATTTCTATATCAAACCAAACGATTTTTTAATGCAAAAAAATAATAATTCATATTTGGAAAATTTATGTTAGCGGTTAACAAAGACGAGAGCAAAGAATCTATAGAATGGTTGTTGTTCCCCTCGCCGGAGCGCGACCCGTATGCCCAATTGACTCTACAGTGGAGGGCCCGACAAAGGCAAAAGGGACCCGCCGCCGTTCCGCAACACTTCTACAACCATTCAGACGGAAGTTATGGGGAACTCATTGAAATTTCCGAACGGAACTTATGCTACACTTCATCTCCGTCATTAAGTCCTCTCCTGCATTTGGCCCCGGTTCCATGCAGCAGCCATCGTTTCCCTCCAAATAAGGAGCCTTTTGCGTTCCACACTAATTGGAAGCGTGAAAAATCGCGAAAAGCACGCAAAATTTCGTCGCCCTTTATACGTACAAGCACTATTAATCAAGATACAAGTGGCGTAATACGGCTTCTAATACTATTACATCGGATTACATCGGATTATTCGCGATGATTTGCAAGTTGTTCCGCTGCTGATCAAAATTTCGCTGGGCACATCATTTTTACAAATGATGCTTTTTCATTTTTCATTTTCACGCAAAATAAATATCTGGTGAATTACTCACTTTAAAAATAGCAAAATTATAAAAATCATGGGGGCCATAAAAATAAAAAAGGACATTTAACGAATCGATAAACGCGCAGGACATTGAAGGATTACCTGTACAACCGTGTATTCCTGTAAATGCGAACTACGATCGGTCTGCATTAGCTCCATGTGTAACATGCATGTTCCCTTGGGATGCTCGCCCTCCTTTCAGACACTCCGCCCTGCTCCGCTCTGCAGTACCAGCAACCAGCCATAGAATTCTCCCTGCTGAAAATTGGATTAAACTAATCGATGTCCTAAATAAAAGCAATGCAATGCAGCATTCTTTTTTCGCATCCATTCTTCCATTCTTCTATCACTCTAGATGGGAGTCTTTGTAGTTGAAATTTTATATGGTGGAAATAGAGGAATTATTAAATTAAACAAAAAAACGGAAACAAATGGAAAAAGATGAAAAAAATGGAAAAAGAAGTATTTTTGCAAGGATTAACATCAAGAAAACTCAAAACAAGTATGTTGGTAAAGTATACCTTTGGCATTCTCGCAAGAAGTAATCCTGACAATGTGCGTTGACATTGCGGAACGACATTAATATTCATGGGGGGCGGAGGATTCTTTTAGGTACGTGGCTGTAATACACCCTAGAATAATATTTCCCAGACGACGCGACTGAAAAAAGCTCAGAAATCGTAGGGGAAAGCTTATGTAAACACTCTAATGATTATTTATTTATTTTTATTCAGAATGTGTTTCTTTTTGGTTTTTCTTATCTTTCAATTCATGCATTTATCGATATATTGATCTTTGTCATTTAATAGTTTTATTTATTTCTATTATTTTTACAGAAATAAATTTTTATGAAAAAGAAACTTATAGTTTGCCGAGCAAAAACTAAAAATGCATCAGATTTGTATATTAAAAATACATTATTCATGTGGAAAAATTATAAACGTTACACTGGAAAAGCGGTTCAAAGAGTAAATCTCCAGGGCTTTGCCAGTTTTTTAATTTACTCCCCTTTCGCGCGGTTTTTATTGCTAGCAACCTCACAAAGGCTCTCCGGGTGAAACTAGGCTTAGGAAAAAATGTCTATTTTCTTCGCAGCAGCTTCCAATTGTACGCTTTCATTCTACAATTCTTCAATTCGAGAAAATAATTCAATTCGCGCATTGAATGCAAAAAGTTTTCCCCAATCTAATGTTATATTTCTTGCAATGACAACACGACAAACAAAAGTTCGCCGACTTTAATGAGATGACAAAGTGCGCGCATAATTGACACGAATTTTAACATAATTAAACTCGGGCTTCCACACTTCCGCCAACTAATTTTAATGACAAGTTACAAAGTAACGAGATCCGCCGCAATAATCGCTCGTAGTTGGAACCGAAAAGGGTGTGTACCGCATATAGTATAAGGCGGTAACTTAATCTTCAATAATTTTTCTAAACGCTACGCTTCCGGTTGCATTTTTCTTTCCTTTTTTCGTCGAGCACTGTAAACGTTTTAAGCGCAATTAGGAAAGTTTCGTTTGGACCGGAGACCGCAGCGCAATTAGTAGCGATTCTTCAAGTGTGCGAGCGGGAAAATAATAATGGCAGAGTTTGGCTCAAACAAAGGCACGAACATGAGTGCTGTTATCCGAGCTGATCAAGTGCAGGGTGAAAATCCCCCAGGGACAACCGAGAGCGGCAACGGCAACGACATCGGAGCACCAGCAGTACTGATGGAAATACAGGAACAGTACCTATAATAAGAGCATACTGGATCCCCCCGACCGTGAAGCCCCCGGGCGAAACGGGGAGAATAAAAACATCAAACTGTTATTGTTTTATTACATGGAGAAATATCTTTTGCACATAAATTGCCAACGTTCTTCTCTTCTACTGCCTCTTTATCTGCAACTCTTGAAGTGTGCGCTGCTTTTTTTGCAATTGCCTTTTTGGACGGATACTTCAAACGGTAATTTTATGCAAAATGCAACCAAGGAAATGTACATTTTTTTTATTTATTTTATTTGCAGTTGTAATTTTACCATTTATAGTTACTTTTATTTTTTATATTTTTATTTTTAAAGTCAGAAATTGAATTAATTGCAAAAAATATTTTAAAAAATTTAATAAAAAGGAAAATTGGTTTTAATTGTAATTAAAAAACAAATATTTTCATCCCAGAAGCTTCCAATTGCATGTGTTTAAACGATAATTCTTCAATTTCAGAAATAATTTATCTATATTTCAATTTAAAAATTAAAAGTTAAAAATACAGTAAATAATATTTTCAAAAATCCATTGAAAAGTTGAATTGAATTTAATTCTAGTTAAAAAAAGAAACATTTGCAAAAGAAAAATTCAAAATATTTCAATATCTGCTGTATTATTAGAAAATACCAATTTTTGCAAATCTAAAACAAAAGAAAAATCAGCAATCGCTAAGCTCATCAGGATTATCGCACCGTTACAAAAAGGATTTGTTAGCGCAAAGATAAAACCGGCGCACCTTAAATTGGCCGCTAGTTTGCAGCGAGCGTAGGCGGCGGCATTCTAAAAGTGACACCGCCGAAGGAGCTCACCTCCGGTTCTCTGCCGATCGATATAGGCTGCTCTATGTAGTAAATCGTAACGTTCGCGTAACGGGGCCCAGCGGTACCCGGCCAAATTAGATAAAAAGCACAAGAAAAGGAAAAGTGAAATCCCGCGCTCAATGTTGGCCGACGAGCAAATTTGATTTTCCTCATCCTTCCACCCGTCCGTAGAAAACCAAAGGGGGAAACTTTAAAGCCAAAATGAGTCGCACAACTGAATGCAACCAGATACAAAATGCAAAATGCAAAACGTCTTCAAGCTCTCATTAAATGAGATGATTCAGCCGGTTGAACATCACGCAAATCATTCCTTGTATCCGTTGTTGTCTTTTTTATTGTGCATTGTGCGCCAGTGATATAATTAAAGCGCTTTTTGCGTCGGAGGCGGCGGCACGGAGAAAAGGTTCCGCACCTAAAGAAAAACCTTCCCCTGATATTCTCTCGCTCTTCTCGTCTTCTCTTTGTGTCGACGCACGCCGTAGCACGGAAACTTTTTCTCCTCTGGGGATTTCCAGCCCTGCTCCTGCTGCTGCTGCAGGGATACGAAGAGGAACTGGTTCGGCAACGTGAGGCGCAAATAAACTTACTGTATTTGCCGTTTTCATTTTCCTTTCCCAATCGATACTCTAACGTTTTAACTGTCCATTCAGCAGGATGTGTCAGAGGCTGCGGTCTGTGTCGTGATGTATCTGGCTAATCTACCAGCCCCCTTCTGATTGCTTCGTCAGGTTGTTTTATTGTCACGACTTCATCTTCGCCCATTCGGAATAGCCACCGAACTTGTTACACGCACAAAAAGTACGCCACAAAATTTTTCGCAATTTTTACTGTATCGAATTTTTTATTTAATTTGTTTTTGCCTTATTTCTGATGATGTGAAATTAGTTAGCCAAATCCAAATCATTAAGATAAAATTATTTAAAAATTAGTCAGTTAATATTGATTTATTTTTTCGATTTAAAAGTGCATAAATTAGAACAGTACAAAAAGAAATATTTGTATTTAAAAAAAAAGAGATGATGAAAGGGGCGCATCTGTTATGGCACTACAGCAAAGAGAAGACGTGCTATTCATAACCAGATTATCACTGGTATAAACATTGTCGTAGTCGTAGGGCTCATCCCAATAAATGTCAGCCAGCGAGACGATAAATCAAAATTGTGCCATTATTGTCAGAACGGCGTGTTAGCGGCAATTAAATGTACCGCCCCTACCCTATGTCTATAGTCCTGCAAGGACAACAAACCCTTAATATAGGTCTTAATAATGTCACCAGCAATATTTATAATTAAGTATTTATTTCTGCAAAGGGTTCGTCCTTTCTCCTTAATCTCTTGGGGCTCAATATTTATGTTACTTTAATACCTTTTTATGATTTTTTTTTGTACTTCTACTTTTGTCCAAAGATATCCTCAACGGATAACTTCTCTGCATTTTCATTGTCTTCTTCACATGTTAAAAAAACGATATTTTTCCATGTTGTTGGCTCTTGCTGATTTGCTGTTTTGATTTTGATATCTGTCCAGATGATCTCCACATGATCTTTCTGTCCTTGGCAAATTTATTTGCTTCTCTGACGTACATCAACCGCATTGTTATGGCGGACTTCCGTTTTCATATCAATATCCATCTTTCTCTTTGTCTTTGGATATTTTTCGGCTTTGGAGATCGTCTTCCACGTATTTTTAAATATTACAAAATGCTCAATGCTCAACGTTCGGTTGCTAAAAATTGTAACATGGTTCCAATCTCAGATCCGCTTAGATCAATAAATACCAATGTTAATTTCAAAAAATCAAATATTGCGTTCCGTGGTTTGGTTTTAGGTATTCCACTTCGCAACCAATAAAAATATTTGTAATTTTTGGTCCACAGGAATTTTATCTTAACAATTCCATTTTTTTTTGTTCAAAAACTCAGATTCAGATAGATATTGATCGGATATTGGTCTTATTTGTTAGTTGCTTTGCAATCTCTCGCTAATTTTCTCTCTAACTCTAACTCAACATTCACGCGCATCTCTTCCAATAAATCTTATTATTCATTTCATTTGACATTTACACATCGCACGTTACTGACCACATTGGGCTTATTTACAAATACAATAAAATTTAAATAACTTTTTAAATATTTTTTTAAGTACCAAGTTGACGTAATTATATTTTACTTAAACTGGAATTTTAATCTAAAGAATTTTAAGTATAAATATTGTTGTTTTTTACTTTATATTGTAGTATTCCAATACTTGGAAATCCGTTAATATCCTATTAATTATAGCATATTGTTTCTCTAGCGATATATAAAATGCTCCAACACATTTTAAATCATTTCTTATTAGTGTTAAATTGCTAGTGATTCCTCAGTAAAAACTAAAAATTCAACGACCGCAAAATCAAAATGTTTATTAAGAGCTACATCCTGCAATTTTTTGAAGTGATTTTCACTATAAAAAATTCAGAATCACTGATAGGTAATATTATATTGATTATTAATAATTATTTTTATATAACTTTAATATAATATATTTTTTAATAATATATTGAATTAAAATAATTTATTCTTCTTTTGTTTCAGGATGGCGCGACTCAATATTATCCTTGCCGAAAAAATGGTTGAACACGTCCTTGGTGCACACAAATTCGACGTCGGCTAATGTCGAGGTAAGTCCAGTTATTATATATTATTATGTTTTTTTTTTTATATTTCACCAATAGCCGGAGCCTTTCCGTTGAAAATTTTAATGAATCTATTTATCCGCATTGAATATTGGCTCTTAATTAGGCAAATTACATTAACGAACCCGATTATCCTTGGTGGCGAGGCTTTAAATTACGCGTGCGAAAGCCGACGAGCCGTAACGTGATTATTGATGTCTCTAATCGAATTTTTGCTATTACTGCCAACTACCACCTACAACTTTACAACCATTGCAAAATCCATATTGAAACAGCAATAAATTTCTTCATTTAAATTAAATCAAAAAAATTCATTAATAAAAATAAAAATACGTAAATAAATTAAAACATTTGCGTGCGGCAATTAGGAAAATAGAAACTACACTTTAGTTTAAACTTTCAAGAATTAATTGGAATGAGAATAGCTTTGGGATTAGTGCGTGTCGGTGTTGTTTAGTATGTGCGACACACGGGTCGGTCGGCGGTCGATTCGTACCTGTGAAATTTTGCACAGGTTACGACCTGTATTGATCTAAAACATGGAACGGCCGCTCCCTGCCTCTGCCGCCTCCGGCTCTCTATACTCGCCCTCACTCGCTTCGTTCGCCTCGCTCCAGACTGGGGCTGTTCATTATGCAGGGCTTAAACGAGGTCGCCTTTCTATTTTTACACATTTGATGAATGCTCATTGCGGTCAAATTACGGACGTCTTTCGATCAATTACCCTTTGCAGAATTTATTTTTTGCATTAAAATACTATTTTAGTCAATTGTCATAATCAAAAATTTGTATTTTTTTTTCTTTTATTGAATAAAAAAAATTAATACATTGAATAACTTGATTTTGTGTAACAATCGCTTTTGAAATGCTCTATTAATAGCCTATTAAAAAGTTTTATTGGATAAAATGTCGCATTAAAACACGAAAAAGTTGATTAGTTTTGCTTACAACATTTTCTAATGTAACAAAAGTAACTACAAAAGAAATTAAATTTTCATTTCACTTTTTTACAATGTTTTTTTTTACAGGAATTGACATTTAACATTGTAGCTACCATAAAATGCTTACATCACCTATTATTTAATTTATTGCAACATATAAAATGAACAAACAGTTTTGTTTTACCAACATCAAAGGAGATAGGATTCCAGTAAATTAAAAGAACAAAAATGTGCCGGCGTCATGGAATTTACGGATATCCGAATAAATTAAAGCGCGCTTATAATGGTGCTACATCATAAAAGACTTTCATCTATATTAATTATTATACAATGCAAATTGTGTGCGTTCTATTATGGAACGCATTCATAGACAGATAGGACACATCCACAACGCAAATAGAATGAGCAGGAAGCGCTTTGAGTTACACATACAGACGGAACGCATATAGTATAGTGAGTGAAAGGGGGTGACGCACCCTATGTCCTTTCTCCTCTGCAGTTCTCCTGTTGTTATTATTGCAGTCCGGGTGGATGTGAACCACACCGACTGGTGGAACAATGCAACTACTTTATAGTATCTCCTTTATAGTCCCCGAGTCTGTTATTAATTATTTATTGCTTTTTACGCATTCAGATCTACAATTTTATTTCTGGATTTCTGTTTAAATGCATGGATTCTAATGTTTATATGTCAAAAGACAGTAAAATAAATCAATTCAAAGTTTTCAAAGTTTTTTATATCCTAGGTCGATATTATTTTTGTTAACTGAGTTTAATTGGAATGGATACTGCGTATTAAAAAAAATATTTTTGGGAAACCGGATAAACCTAGATAAAATTTTATTTCGGATTTTGATAACGGATAATGTTTCTTATAAAGTAAGAGTAAAAATTAAAAAATTCAACGAGTGACTTTTAAGAAAACTTGAATTATATGTTGCCCTCGTTTTTCAGATACTAAACTACTGGAAACCTAAAGGAATATTTCCGGAAAACAAAAAAGTCTCAAATAAAATTTGATTTTGATACAAAAAAAAAATTCGTCCTATAAAATGAGAGTAAAAGTTAAAAAGTTTAACTGATGTCTTTTGAAAAAATTGAGTTACATGTTGCACTCTCTTTTTATATACTATAGAAATGGACGTCGCGCATTTAAAAGTTATTTCCGGGCACAAAAAAGTCATAAATGAAATTTAATTTTTGATTTTGTTAAATAACAATATGCTTAATAAAATAAGAGTAACAATTAAAAAATCGAAGTGATAACTTTTGAGAAAAGTTAATTTAAATGAGTCACTTCTTGAATATACGCTAGAAGAGCGAAACCAGCACCCAAAAAAATAATTTCCGGAAAACCGGAAAGTTTAAAAAGATATTTTCTTATATATTTTGATAAAGGACTAAATATTCTATAAATTAAATTTGGAGTTCAATACGGAGAAGTCAATATGAAGTAATAAAATAAAATCATAAAAAAATATTCATTTTTATCAATTGTTCTTTTAATTTTTTATTTGTGTGCTATTAGTAACAATTATTTTTGAATAATATAACCAGGAGATTGAACAAATATATTTAAACCAAAAAATAATGTTGGTGTTTTTATATCAATTCAAAAAAAAATCTTATTTTCATTTAAAAAATCACATTTTAAATTAAAATATTGTATTTTTTATACAACAAAAGCATTTGTAGCCCGCATAAAGAAATTATTACTTTTTTAATAACGAAAAACAAAATATTGTTAATAATAATTTAGCTAAACAATTGGCAAAATTGTGCATTGAAAATGCATAGACTTAGGGGCCGCGATATTGTGAAAACATCTAAAAACTTTTTAGGGTGCCGTAAAATTTTCGAGTCCTGCGGCAATCCTCGCCACTTAAAATGCACGAAAGGGAGGCCGCCGAAAATGACGCAATTCCCTCCCGCGGGATATCAAATATGTAGATGGCATTTCGCTGTAGAGCGAATCGAGGTGTCATCCGTTACAATAAGTGTCACTGCTTATTCTTCAGCAGAAGGAATAATATCGGTGAAAGCCGAAAACAGCGAAACAACCGAGAACCGACACATTAAACATTAATGCGCTTTTGCGAATTTCCTTTTATCTTTTCCCGTCTCTCTTTTTGTGCATTTCCCTCAAAAGAGCGCAATAATTTAGACTCTTCTATACCGACAGTAGCTGTAGTTCTTCACTGTAGAAGTCTAGATTCCAGAAGAAAGCAAAATACATTTCCGTGACGCGCGTCATCGTCGAAATAAAGACACCTGCTTTGCGGTACTGTCTTTCTCACGTTGTTCGTATAGGGGTGCAACCCCTGCTAAATGGAATAACATTTAGAATATCATCGCAGCGGAAAACAAACTCCGGCAAGTGCGGCCTGCGCTCATATTTCGCAGGAGATGCTTTCCTCCACCCGATCTATATACATATACTGTAGTGTACACACAGATATACTGAAAGGTGCTTTAATTAATAATGAGTTCATCGCCAGTTGTTTATTTAATGACCCCGTAAAGAGGCCGACGCTGTAGCCTATAGCCGCGTCGTTCATTTTTAATCACCAAATTGATTTTTCCTCCCTGTTTGCTTGCCAGCTTGTCCCATTCTGTTGCCGTTGCCATAGCTAATACTTTCTGCATTCATTTTTTATGAGCTTCCTCCAAGAGTTATATTGCTGCTGCTGCTAGGAACTTTTGCTCTTTATACATTGTTTCTAAGTTTCTATTATAACTTAAAGTAGAGTAATAGTGTAATAACAGTTATTGTTTGCAGCAAACAATTTTTTATTTTTCTAAATATATTAAGAATTTCATGTAAAAAATAAAAATTAAAACAAAAGCAAAGAATACATCCTGTTCGAGATAAATGAATGTGGAAAAAGAAGGCTTAACAATGCACACGGCGATAATTAAAAGTAATCCAAGTTGTAAATGGAAGTAGTAAAAACCGCAATCACAGAGTTATAATCATTTTTATCTCCTTGCCCCTGGTTTACTCTCGCGTCTCGCTCTATACTAATTCACTTTGCATCGATTATTGCGGTGCATCACAATTCCCTGCACGTTTCGTTTGCACATACAATTACTTTATTGCTTCATCTAACAATAATAAATGTCCGATGCACACGATTCGCATTGCATAACAATCGAATTTTCGATTAAACTATAACGCAGTTATTGGAAAATTATTTTTATGGCAATAGAAGATTTTCATCATTAAAAATTAAAAATAGTAATCGTTAGGGATTACTATAGAGAAATTCAAAGTTAATCAATATTTAACTTTATTTATTTTTATTTTGTATTTTATAGTATACAAAAAGCGATTAATTTTCTAATTTCCAAGAAATGTATATATAAAATGATTGAATTTCATTTCGAATACGAAGCCATAAAAATTAAAGTATCAAGAAAATCCCCGATTTGATTAGTTTTTCTCCTTCTTTCGCTTCCCCTTTTTCGCGTGCGTCTACTGTCGCTTCGCACCGCAAAACAACAGCAACAGTATAGTAACACGAAGAAGAAAGTCATCGGAAAATACGCACGCACCACCCTCTTTTCTATATTATACAGGATGATCATTACTTTTTTTTTACCATTTGATGGGTAAATTTCACAGTTTAAAAGATAGAAATTCGGTCAAATAGACAAAAAATGGGCAACATTTTTAGCTCAACTAATATTGCTTTACAAAAATCGAATATGTTTTCTTGTCGATCCTTTCAGGATTTTTTTATTAATGAATTATCTTTTAAGAAAATCAGTTATATAGTTATAATTTAATTAAGAGATTACCATTGACTAATAATAACACTAATTAAGCAATGAGATTACTGAATAACTTTTTAATGCGCCCTCTGGCGGAATGCGCTCTAAACTAAACGCCTCATTATGTTTAATTTTTATTTCTTTTTCATTCTTTGTAAAATCCATGACTTACTTTTTACATTTATCTTAAAACTGAATTTATTAGGCAATCCGAATCTAATTTTTTTTGAGAAACAGAAAATTACAAAAAAATATTATAAAAATCCTAAATTAAAAGAGAATCTTTTTTTTTTTAATTATAACTTCTTCAAATTATACTTCTTAATTATTTTATTTGAGAGTTTTTTATAAGGACATCAGTCTTATTGCCTTAAAATTTATAATTTATAAAACTAAATTTGATGTTAATTTTTTTTAATAAAAAGAAAATTACAAAATTGAAAAAAATATGACATAATACGAATCCTAAGTTAAAGATAATCCAAGAAATTAACGATTTTCAGATTTTTTCTGTATAATCCGGGAGCCAAACGACGATTTTCGAAAACGATTATAAGTTGAGTGTAAAATTCTGTCAATTTTTGCTATTTAACCAAATCTCTATCTTTAAAACATAAGAAATTACCCATAAACGGACTGAGAAATTGGCCACCCTGTACAGCTACAGTAAATAGGTGAGATACAGGAATCCAACGCGCGAAGGAATCGTCTAATCGGTTATTCATTGCTTTGCTGCTTCTGATGACGAAACGAGGGTGCGGGAAGACGGACACGTGTCCTCGTTAC
>JASKGO010007232.1:0-12496 GCA_030556065.1 Holobus sp. GC000080 | reverse complement strand
AAAATATTAATAATTGCAAAAAAGTAATTATAAAAATGATTACAATAAAAATTTAATATTTAAATTCAAAAATGGAATTTTAATAATAAAGGAAAAATAAATATTAATTGCAGAATTAGTAAAAAATTGACCCCGAGGGCTCAAGGTTACTATATTATTATATATACACCGAAACGAAACCGAATAAGATGCTGCTGCGCGTAATCTAAAAACCCGCACACCAAAACTTGTTACAAAACATCAGCTTACTTATTAAATCAACTTAATATTACATTTATTACATTTTATTATCGCAAATCAAGTCGGTTTTCGATTAATTATTTATTGGTATTATTAGTATTATTATTTTATGTTTTCGATCGGTTTAAAACGCACGCACAAGTCTCTTTTTTTTATTTTATTTATTATTATTTGTGCATTTAATTTATTGTACCGGGTGACCAATGGTTTACTGTTACAACTTTCAGTTGTCAATATTAATTTAGATTATGTTATATTACAAAAACACGGCAGTAATCTAGGTCTTTTTATTGGTAATACTAGAATTTTTTATGTTTTTTTTTTTTATATTTTAAAAATCAAAAACAATTAATTTGATTTATTTTTTGAAATATTGACTACCATAATGGAGTTGGCAGTTTTGTGGAATTATTTGTTTAATAGGTGTTAATAATTCAATCTACTCAGAAGATGCGGGACTGACAATAATAAATTATATATTAAATGAATGGTCTTAATTTTCCCAATGTAATAAAATATGTTCAGTACCCCTTTTGCCATTATTTTTCTTGTAATTAATTGTTAAACTGTAAATTTCCGGCTGAAAAATGTCGAAAAAGACAAAAGGGATATTTTCTCAGAAGATGGGGGGCTAATAATAATAAATGATATACAAAATTAAAAGTATGAATCCCCCCTAGATAATAAAAATTATTCGGTACCCCTTTCATTGTTATTTTTCTTGTAATAAATTGTTAAACTGTAAATTTCCAGCTGAAAAATGTCGAAAAAGACAAAAGGGATATTTTCTCTGAAGACAGGGGGCTAATATTAATAAATGATATTCCAAATTAAAAGCATTAATCCCCCCTAGATAATAAAATTCATTTGGTACCCCTTTTATTGTTATTTCTATTGTAATTAATTGTAAAACTGTGAATTTGGTACTGGAAAATGTCGAAAAAGACAAAAAGGACATGATCTCTGAAGACAGGAGGCCCACATTAATAAATGATATACCAAATTAAAAGTATTAATCCCCCCTAGATAATAAAATTCATTTGGTACCCCTCTTATAGTTATTTCTATTGTAATTAATTGTTAAACTGTGAATTTGGTACTGAAAAATGTCGAAAAAGACAAAAGGGACATCATCTTCGAAGATAGGGGGCTAAAATTAATAAATGATATACCAAATTAAAAGTATTAATCCATCCTAGATAATAAAATTCATTTGGTACCCCTTTTATTATTATTTTTCTTGTAATAAATTGTTAAACGGTAAATTTCCTGCAGAAATATCTCGAAAAACACAAAAAGTTTATTTTCTCCAAAGATAAGGGGCTAATAATAATAAATGATATACCAAATTAAAAGTAATAATCCCCCCTAGATAATAAAATTCATTTGGTACCCCCCTCAATGTTATTTCTGTTGTAGTTAATTGTTAAACTGAACATTTCTAACTGAAAATTTTGGAAAAAGACAAAAAGTCTATCTTCTCAAAAGATGGGGGGCTAATAATAATAAATGATATTCCAGATTAAAAGTATTAATGCCCCCTAGATAATAAAATTCAATTGGTACCATTTTTATTGATATTTTTCTTGTAATAAACATTTAAACTGGAAATTTCAAGTTGAAAAATGTCGAAAAAGACTGAATGTCTATCTTCTCTGAAGATACAGGGTTATCATTTATAAATGATATATCAAATGAAAGGCCTTACTGCGCTCAAGGCCATAAAATATATTTGGTTCCTCTTTTGTAATTAATTTTCTTGTAATAAATTGTAATTTTCCTGTTGAAAAATGTCGAAAAAGATAAAAAAGCTATCTTCACAGAACATACAGTGCTAAAATTTATAAAAAAAAAACCATACCAAATTAATGGCTAACATCTCCCAAAGATAATAAAGTTTAGATCCCGATCTAATTAGCAGTTTGCCTGTAGTTGAATTTTAATTGCAAATTTGCAATTTCCACTAAAAATCGTCAAATAAAATCCATAAAATTCTGTATAAATTAATAAATTTACAATAAATTACAAATCGTAACAAATCAAAAAAGTTACATGTACATTTTCGGCACTCCAAAAACAACAACTAACAATAAACAATAAAATAAATTACCGCATCTTAAATAAAGAAAACGAAAAAAAAAAAACTAAACTAGCAGCAGTATTGCAACAGAATTAAATTTAGACGGAAGCAATTAAACCAAATATTATACCGCCCATTACATTTCAATTTTGTTATTGTTTAGTTTTTTTTTTCTAATGATTTTGCAAAACCAATCGATTAAATTAATCATAGAGCACATTAATTTTCCGGACCGAGAGAATACATCATATATTTTAAGGATGGCTAGCGCGCGTTCAAGGCGAAGAGCAAGGCCTTTCGATTTGTTGACTCCAAGCAGTGCTTATTTGCTCACAATAATAAATAAAATTTTTATTAAAGAAACAGAAAAAATAAAATTAAATTAAAAAACCAGAAAAAATTGAAAGCCTTGTCACTGAGATGTGACCCACATATAGTACTCCGTACACATCTTAAACTTACTTGCTCACTGAAATTATACAGAATACGAATTAATTAATTAATCCTAGCAGTGAAAAAATTAAATGAGAGATCTGCGTCTCGAAATTCGAAGGCCATCGGGACAAATAAGGGAAGCGAATACAAACCACCTACGACTTCGAGTGCACGAGCTCACTTATTCTTCAAAAATTTATGCAAATTACGTAATTACACCATCGACACTGTGTTTATAAATAAAAGGACGTGGAGCAAATTCATCGACAGAGGTTTTGTGTTCTTCCGCGAAGCGTTACAACAGACGAAACTCCTCATAAAAGTGCCGTAAAATTAAAAAAATAAAAAGTTGTGAAAAGTGTTAGTGTTATTTTATTATTAAAATAAAATAAATTTAAAAAAATAATTAAAATTAAAAAAAAATAAAAGAAAGATGGCATCCCTGCAGTGGATCCTCTTGTCAACACTACTGGTCTCAGCCACCTTGATCCGGGAGTCCGTAGGTGAGACCCGATACCGAATCCTGCAACCTTACGGCTCCTCCTACTATTCTTCACCACCCGCTGCGGCATCTTCCTACTGGAATCCCTACTATTACTACGCGAGTCGCTACGCAAGCGCCGTAGCTCCGCCTGCTGTGGCCAATGACGACGATCGCGTCTACGTCACGGACCAATACGGCCGCACTACGGTTACCAGTGGCGCCCGCTACCGGAGCCGACACTACTACGGCAGAAGCGCAGGTTTCCCCCTAGTTGTTTAACCTCAATCCATCAATCCTTAATCCATTTATTTACTCATGAAGCATCCCATTTTTAACCTCACTTTTCTTTCTTTCTCTTTTCTTTTTTTTTTTCTTTTCTTTCCTTATAAAATAAGAAATGACAATATTTGCAATATATTACCATATTAAATTATTTGCAATTTATTTTTATAATTAAATTTATTGTTGTTTTGTTTTTTTTTGGTATTGACAGCAACAGCAATAGCGGACACAACGTGTACTTCAAGCACTTGCGGTTTGAATGCTCAGTGCTCGATGGCCGGCGGTCGTCCCGTTTGTTCCTGTTTCCGCGGCTATACCGGCGACCCATTGCATCGCTGCACCCGCGCCGAATGTCTGGACAACAGCGAATGTCGCGGCCATCAGCACTGTCGCAACGAGCGCTGCATCGATCCCTGCTTGGACATTTGCGGATCGAATGCCAATTGCGAGACTAGAAATCACGTGCCTGTTTGCACGTGTCCGGCTGGATACACCGGCGATCCGTTTACCCACTGCAGACGCTTTGATCCCTGTAAGTTGTATACCGGATGACACTAATTTGACAGAAATTTGAATGAAATTTGACAAGAAAATGACAGAAAATTGTCAAAATATTTGACAGAAATTTGACTCCAATTTTATACAAATTTGACAGAAATTTAGCAAAAATTTGACAAAAATTGAATTGTTTTTTTTCTGAATAGCTGAACTATGCCATCCGAGCCCTTGCGGTCCGAACACGCAATGCGAAGTGGTCAACGGAGTGCCGACATGCAAATGCCTGTCCGGTTACCACGGTTCCCCATTGGCTGGATGCCGGCACGAGTGCGAAACGAGTTCCGAATGCGGTCCGTCGCTCGCCTGCATCGAATTCAAGTGTCAGAATCCGTGCCATTCGCAGTGCGGCGTCAATGCCGAGTGCGAAGGAGTCCGCAACAATGCTGCCGTCTGCAAATGCCCCCCTGTAAGTAATTAATTGCAATTCTTTACTCAATTACTATCATTCTTTATATAAAAGTATTAGTGCCATCTATTTTCAAAATGTGAAAATTATTTAATTGCCATCTATTGTCTAAAAATTGAAATTCGTTACAATTGTCATCTAGTGCAATTGTCAAAAACTTTTTTGTTGTTGTTATTAGGGTTACTATGGCAATCCTTATTCGACCTGTCAACCGGAATGCGTGACGCATTCGGATTGTCCACCGGGTAAACCAGCGTGTTACTTTAATTCGTGCAAGAATCCGTGCGATGGCGTTTGCGGCACCAGCGCCAACTGCGAGCTCAGAGATATCACTCCCGTCTGTTCCTGTCCGAAAGATATGACCGGTGATCCGTTCGTGCGGTGTCGGCCGTTTGAAAAACGTTTGTATTTGTATTTTTAATTTTTAGGTTATGTTAGGCTATCAGCTATTCAAATGAGTAGCTAATGATTTATTTTTAAATTTATTATTTAATAATAATAGTAATAAATCAAATTTATTGTTTAGGCGATTTATGTGAGCCTAATCCGTGCGGCCAGAACGCCCATTGCGAACCCGGTTACGACAAATACAACCAGGAACGCCCGGTATGCACTTGCTTGCCCGGTTACCAAGGAGATCCGTTACGGGGATGCGTGCGCGGCGAATGCACCGAAGATTCGCATTGTCCCGATCATCAGGCTTGCTTCAATTACAAGTAAATCTTAATTACTTAATTAATCAATCTTAATTAATTAATTAATTAAAATAATTAAAAAAAAATACATTGACACCCTGTATATATTTTTATATATTTATTTATTTGGTTTTTATTTTGGTCTTGATAAAAAGAAAATTTTATTAATTGCCAATTCTTAATTATGGGAATTAATTAATGTAATTTTGTTGCAGATGTCAGAATCCTTGTACAGGGCAATGCGGAGTGAATGCTGACTGTATGCCTAGGAGGCACATTGCAGTGTGCACTTGTCCGGCCGGCTACAATGGCGACGCTCTGACTAATTGCTACAAAGTGACCGGCACTTCAATCGGGCGAAGGTACTACAGACAAGTGCTGGAAATGGAGAAGAAGGAACAGGAAGCGTTGGCCAAGCAAATTGAAATGTTGGAAACGATTATTTCCGCTCAAAATTCAACCGCTGAAAGGTAATTGCTTGTTGCAGTGGTTGTGGTTATGTTGGTGGCAATGCTACAGCTTGATAGAGTTATCAGTTTTTCTAATTTTGTAATATTTAAGTTAAGAGAAATTCTGTATTGTATTAAATGTTGGTTCAATTATTAAAAATGTAATATGATGAAAATAAAATAAAATATGTGAATATAGTTTTTCCAGTAACAATAATCTAATCTATCTCCTCTGAAGATACAGGGTAAAAATCATTAAATGATATACCAAATGATAGGCCTTAATCCCCCCTAGGCAATAAACTATATTTGGTACCCCTTTTGTTATTATTTTTCTTTTAATAATTGTTTAAACAATTTAATAGCAGAAAAATGCTAAAAAGGGACCAAAAAACCTATCTCCTCTGAAGATACAGGGTAAAAATCATTAAATGATATACCAAATGATAGGCCTTAATCCCCCCTAGGTAATAAACTATATTTGGTACCCCTTTTGTTATTATTTTTCTTGTAATTAATTTTTGAAGTGAATTTTTATAGCAGAAAAATGTTAAAAAGGGACCAAAATCTATCTCCTCTGAAGATACAGGGGAAAAATCATTAAATGATATACCAAATGATAGGCCTTAATCCCCCCTAGGTAATATACTATATTTGGTACCCCTTTTGTTATTATTTTTCTTGTAATTAATTTTTAAACTGAATTTTTATAGCAGAAAAATGTTAAAAATGGTTTTAAATCTTCTATGAAGATACAGGGCAATAGAAAACAGCCAAGATAAAATCAAAACCAACATGATCGTCAATAACAATTTATTTTTGTCTTGCTTCTGCTTAGTGTTGGGTATCATAACACCAAACTTACAGTTGACAAACCGAGAGCAATAAACGCACAAGGTTCATCATCGGAATATGTTTTTATATTTTTTTTGTTTTTAGAATTAAGTAGCTCAGGAAGGATCATTTAAGTATTTATATAGAGATGTATAACTCTAATCCTTAGCGTATAACAAGTAACAACACAAACAACAACCAAATTTTCCACACCTAGAAACTCGTCAAAATGTCCAACAAGGAAAAATTGATAAAAATCGTGTTATATAACAACGTTTGCACAATTTACAATATCATTTATCAATAGCGAGAAATAGTTAGAAAGATGTAAGTGTTGAGTATTTAAAGAGGAGAGATAATAGGAAAAAGTTGTGTAAAGGCTTTTCAATGGGTTGTTATTAAAATGCAATAGTTTGCGATATAGATAATAGGTGGTGCTGTTGATATGCTGCTGGTCCCTGCCTAAAATAGTGGTGCTAAGTTGCTAAGTGAACTACCATCACCGTCGGTTGTCTTCGGCCAGCGGCTCCAAAGTATCACCTGATTTGTCCGCGTCGTCGTCGAAGGGCGTGGGGGCGGCCCCCGGTGCCGAATTCGAACGACCGGAGCGCGCGAACGAGTAGCGCGTGTCTCTGATACGTCCCGCCTCCGGATTACTTGTGCGACTCTGATGATTGGCCGAGCGAGAAAACGGATTCTGTAACCATAAACAAACTTGTAACTAACCAATAGGATTCAAGCTTTGATCTCCAACTCTTTTGGGGGTGTTCCTAATGTTTTTGAATGTTATACATTAACCAATAGAAATCAAGCTTTCATTCCCTTTCTAACTCTAACCTAAAAACACTTAGTTCGCTGAACCCTAACCTAAAAAAAGGTGAACTTACTTGAAACGAATGCTTTTTTAACATGTGCTTGATGAGAATCAACGTGTCCAACTTCGGAATCGACGTAATGACTTGAGCGACATCTTCCTCCGTTACTTCCACCAAATGCTTGCAGTTTTCTTCGCGCGAAGGCAGTGGACTAGTGCCATTTTTCGTCACCCACGGATCCTCCTAATTATCAACAACAATAAAAAAAAATTAGATTTACTAATTTTTGTTCATCATATGTTCGGTTTAACCTTAATTTCATCTAAAGTGATGCGATCAGCTGGATCTTTGTGCAGCATACGTCGGATTAAACTCTTCAGTTGCTCGGAAATTATGGGCGTGGCGGGAAATTCGACCGGCTGGTGTCGTATCTTGGCATATAAGCCGACAACGTTACGATCGTGAAAGGGCACTCGGCCCAGAACCAGTGCGTAAAGGGTCACGCCCAATGACCACACGTCGGCTGCTTTACCGCCGAAGCCGTCCCTGTGCTCGTTGAGGGCTTCCGGGGCGGTGAAAGCGGGCGTTCCCGCTGTGGACGAGAGGAAGGCGTCGGCGCCGTCGAATTCGTTGCACACGCCCAAATCGGCTATTTGCACGCGCCCTGATTCGCTCAGCAGTAAATTCGCCGGCTTTATATCTCGATGGATTATTCTTTGGTAATGTACTGCACAAACAACCAAAAATTTCCTTTTTAGATAAAAAAAATCTAATATTTAATTAAAGAAATTAATTTTTCTTAGCTACTAACTCAGTACTGTCATTTTATGAAGTTAATAGCTAATAATTGAAATTCATCCACTTTTGACAGCTGTCAATGTAACTTACGGTACTCTAATCCTAAAATAACATCACGAAAATGGGTCCAGGTGTCTGGTTCGCTGAGAGGATTTTCCGTGGGCACGTCCAGCACTTGTCCGCGTTCCAAAAGCTCGAAGACCAAGTACAGATGGTCCTCGATGGGATCGTCGAGCACCTCCACCAGCTTGACGACGTTCGGATGGTCCAGTTTCTTCAGCACGGCGATCTCCCGGTAGACTCGCTGCAGCGGTCCGGCGGCTATTCTGTTGGTGGTCTCGATGGAAGCGCCGCTTATGGTGCGCGATTCTTTGCGTGGCGGCGGCAAACGTCCGAACGTGCCCGCCCTCTTGAGCAACTTCTTCTTCGAGAGGATCTTCATGGCGTAATGCGTGTCGTCTTCTTCATTGTAAGCCAGTTTTACTATTCCGTAAGATCCCTGCAAGTTTTTATAATAAAAAATATATGTTTTTTATGAGAAAACTAAATTTGGAACCGCAAAGAAACAAATGTCAAATGTTTTACATTGGTGGCTACTGAAAATCTAACCAACAAACAAATGAACTCTTTTTTCATTTTAAGGATAAATTATCAAAAATATTCAGTTAAAAACCAAACAATTCATTTAATATCATTTAAAAAATCAAAATCATTTTGTAAGTAACTGAAAAAGACGCAAATTTGAGGTTATGACCGAAAATAACCAATTGAAGGGTCAAATGCGCAGGCGCCATAGTTTTCATCCTAGAAATTCCTAACCTGTCCGATGTTCTCCATCAATTTGTACTGATTGAGCTGCAGGTAGAGGCCGCTGCGTTCGATGGAGACGCGACGTGATTCGCGCAGCGGTTGCCTCTTGCGGTTCTGCCGCGGCGAACCGCTCGGACTGGACGATCCGGACGCCGATGCCAAACTTTTCGATTGCATCAATTTCGAGCGAGTCATCTTCGGCGAACAACAACAACCACTGCCAAGAACATTCGTTGAGCTGCTAGTGGTCGTGATGGTGGCGATGGTGGTGATTAAGGTGGAGGCGGAGGAGGAGGCATTGGAAGAAGGCACTGCGAAAGTGGTGGATATCACATTGGTATCATTGTTATCTGCCGCTAGAGGAACGTCGCGATGATCGATCACAGTTTGATGTCTGAAACCAGCAAAAAAAAATACTAAGTTTACAAAAACCTAACCTAATTTTAATTGTTCCGTTTTAAAGGAAACTCACTGTGTGATTTAATTTTTTTATTTGTTCAGTTTTTGAGGAAACCCACGGTATTTTTAAACTGTTAAACAAAACTTAAAAATAAAGAGCTGTTGCTATGAGAATAGAGAATGTTTTTCCTAGTTCCGTGTCTCGCTAAAATTAGCGTTTTAGAAAAAAAAAAAAAAACTTCCCAATTGAACAAATGACGCACACAATACATGGAAACGGAGTGGAAAAAAAATCATAATGTCATTTACGTAACAATAAAATAATGTGTAAATTGTTATTCATCATTCATCATCATCTTATTATTGTTATTATTTATAAAAAGAAATTCTGATTATTTATTTAAGGTTAAGGAAAGCTTAGTTAGCACTTTGAACTTTGACATTTCGCGCAGTATAATTTGTTTTTGAGATGAAACCAAGAAAAAAGGCAATCTATTTTTGGCTTCCAGTATTTTTTTTCTTTCTTTTTTTTTCTTCCTCTTCTTTTGTAGATTAATAATATAAAATATTCATTTCATATAAAAAATAAAATGAAATGTTAATTTTGAAAATGTTTACTACTAATTTGCAGTGACAACTAAATTAATTACAATTCCAAAGAAACAGAAAAAAAAAATACAGGAAAAGAATAAAAAGGCGGGAATGATGAAGATTATTGATTTTGTATAATTATAGAAAGTGATGGAAAATCATAAGCCGTAAATAATTAATCGGCAAAGTTAGTTCATCGTCCTGCCTGCCTGCCTGCTTGCCGTCTCTGTCGCCTATTCAAACGATTTAATTAATTAATAACCTTCAGGTGGTTTGTTACCTTACGAACAACGTGATTCGATTATTTGGTTTCCAATAGTGATATTTTAATTTATTTTAGCTAAAAATACATTTTGCCTATTTAACCTAACTTTTTTGACGTTTATTGTGTCAAATAATTAATTTTCGGTCAGAAGTAATTTAGAAAATGATTTTTTACTTTAATAATATTGTTGCAATTTTAATAAAATTTTTCAGAATAATGTTTTTAGAAATAAAGAAATTAATTGTAATTTAATTTTCCCTATAAATTACTTTGTTTTAAAAATATAACTAATTTTGTGCTATCTCTCTACGCTAAGTTTTTCCGACGTGCAGCTTATATAGAACATTCGACTTATTTGATTATACCGTGATTTCTGACAATATTAGGGTGGTTGGGATAGTTCGCCTTGTGCACCCAATGAGTAATTTAGAGATTTACACTGTTTGTTACATTTAATGTTTAAAAACTATATTAAAACATTAAAAAAATTCTCAACCAATCTCTAGTCAATTGTAAAATGATATTTAAACTCAAAACACTCCGTTAAACATTTAATAAACAATTTCCAATTACAATTTCAATGAATTTGGAACTAATTCTGCAACTGTGGCAATAAAAAACTGAGCACACTGTACACAGTAATCTTTAATGCTTAAGTTCTGTGGTATTATTAGTGTAGTATGCGAGTAGTATAGTATAGGAGTAGTATAAAAGCGGTGGCGGCGCCGGCGGTTGTTCCATCATATAATCGATTTCTAAATAAGCGAGCGTAGTGGTGGTTTTTTATTTTTAGATTATTTTTGCATTGATTTGATTGTTGTTTGTTGTGTTTTTTCACTCGCTGTGAAATTTTCTTCATGCGCGCACTCTGATTTAATTTTTTTATATTTATTTTTTAATATATTTTTTTCGCTAAAACGTTTTTTTTTTCTGGGTTTGTTTGATCAATTTTGATGCCTGCTACATATTTACTTTTGCTTCGTTTGTTTTTCGTAGCTAATGTTTGATTTCAAATGTTTATTTTTCCATTTGGAACTTCGTATTTTTTTTTTTTAATAAATTATTTTAGATGAAAAATTGTGGAAAAAAAATGAATTAAAATTAAATAACACGTGTGTAAAACACTGTAAAAAAATTATGATAAAAAGCAAATTAAAATAGTTGTAAAGTAAACAAAAACTGAACAAAAACGATGAATTAAATTTGAGACTTGTTTTTCCAATTACGTGTTGTTTAGTTATACATTTATACGAAAAGTAATTAGCGGAATTTTGTGGTTCGCTCTATAATTTGCATTTTAATTGCAAAACCGAGAAGTGCTTTGAGGAAAAAAACAGCCAAATTAATGTAGCAACCACCAACTTTTAAACGCTTTTTATATTTTTGTTTTTCAAACAATAAAATAAAATTAATTTTACATTAAAAAATAATATTAAAGTCTTAATAACAATAATAATTAATGAAACGAAAATTAATTTTATTATTTTAAGAATTAAAACAAAAAACAACTTACAAATTACTTTCCATCAGATGAAAATGATCGAAACGCATCTTCATTTTTCTCCCTTCAAGTTTTCCGGTTTTTCCTTCACATTTTTCACATTACAAGTTTTATAGTTTTCTTTGAAAATTAATTAATTAATTATTAATTTATTGTACGCTTGGAAAATGTGTGCGGAGAAGCGCAATAAAAATTGAAAAGGATAAAGAAGAGTAAAACACGTTGAGCACGGACGAAGGATCGCGAAGGACTATTTATTAATATTAATATTTGTAGAGGAGCCTGAGCGCTCTCTCTGGTGTGCTGGCTGCAGGACTAATTTGCTCGGCTGTTGCTTCGTTTCAAGTGTTACTTACTTACTTTTAACTTACAAATTACAAATACAGGGTACATCAAAAATTTCAACACCAACTGAAAATTATTTCAATTTAATGAAATTTTATTATTTAAAAACCGAAAACTCTTTGTTTCTAAATTTTTGAAACTTCTCTAAACAATAAACAAATACAGAAAAACTAAATACACCTTGGAATGGCCAATTAATTTTTCTATTTTATAAAGTTAATTTGGTGTAAATCAATTTAATACTTTTCATTTGGTAGTCGTTTGAAAATCGCCTTTTTTTTATAAATGCTTTTAAATTAATTTCTTCCAAATTAATTTCGCTAATTTCTACAGGAATCAAATAGTTTCTGAAAAAATTAATAAATCAACAAAAAGTTCATTAAATTTCCCAAGTTATAAAGTTTATTGCGTTTAAATCGGTTGCCTAATTTTCTTTCTATGATCCTTTGAAAATCAGCTATTAATTTTAGGAATAATTTGGCATTTATTTCGAACTATATTATAAACTT
>JASKGO010007227.1:0-60475 GCA_030556065.1 Holobus sp. GC000080 | reverse complement strand
ATTAAATGATTTATAACTATTACCATAATAATATTGTTAATAATTATCTGTTAATTTTGGCGGAAAGACCTATAAGGTCGATAGCCCAATAAATAATAAATAAATAAATAAATAATATCAAAAATAAAATGCAAATATTGCGGACGTCTTAGCTAAAATCCAATGAAAACTAAAAGCACGTAAAAAGGGTTATATTTGCTTTTGGTTAATATTATTCTCATAAAGGTATCAATACTTTCAAAGCAAATATTAGTAAATTACTCATCAATATATATAAAAAAATTACCTGTATTGATTAAGCTTGAATTATAAGAGTTTGAGAGAAGCTTACTATAAAATATCCAATGTCAACAAAAACCAGCTGTGAAGGCGCCGGTCAACGTAACTTAAAAGCGATTTGAATGCGCCGGGCAACATAACTAAAATGCGGTCACAATTTTACAATTGAAAATTTAAATTGTTTAAAATTTTAATCATCTTTATTACTGCTTTGAATGAAAACGATATCAATTATAAATTAAAAATTTCCCCAATGCTTAAATTTGATTTCAAATGTGTATTAATTGGAATATTTTCAAAATTTATAAATGTTTAATTGGATTTATTTATGACTGAAAGATCACTAAATTCCATGGTCGATTGCTTGTTAGATTTATAGTTTAATTATCATTACTACTTCATTTTATTTATTTATTTATTTATTTATTTTCAGCTTATACGACCAAAGATCTTTCTACCTTATTTCATTTCACTTATTTTAAACATCTTTTTTTAGAATAATTTTTCATTAAACCGAATGTTAACATATAGCAATTATAGTTTTAATCAATTTTCAAAATGATAAATAAAATTTATTAAGTTAATTGTGACTTTTCCGAAATTTTTGTAAACCGAGCATTAATGTGCCATGACCATTACAAATATACAAATAATAACGAGAAAACTATGAAAATTCCAATTTGTTTTCGGAATGCAATAACAAATAACTTTCGCATCAATAAATAAGCCACAGTTTGAAAACAAATATTCGAAATTTGACGCATTTATCTGCGAGCACGTGTCGGAAGGAACTATAGGAGTTGGGTAACGGACGGGGTAAAAAGTTGCGGGACTTTTCATGTTCTCAGTATGGCGGCAGGATATCGACCACGAAAATCAATACTATATAGTCCTATTGCGGATATAAATAAATTAATGTCGCTTAATATAGTGACGAGTGTATGTGGAACATTGGAACCGAGTCTTGCGTATAAAATTATTTATGACTTTACAATAGATAGACATAGTTTCAGCAGTCACTGTAACCATGACTTAATTATACGCATGGCAACTCTCACCATAAGTCCATAGGAAACAACTCCGGAACCTTGAATTTTTAATGTTAAATCATATAAAATGCATTAAGGGTTAATGATTGTGGCCTACATTTGGTATTTGTATGGGAAGAAGCATTCTGTTTTTAGTGTAGCCGCACTTCCTTAAAAATAGCAGCCGTATTATATTTGTCGTTGCACCGGACACTTTTACCACATTTCCACTTTAGTGCAGCCAATACAAATTGTACGCGAATCAATCAACTTTGCGACACGATACGTCACTGCAGTTGTCGCGTTGCTCAAGTTGTCCCTTTTGGCGGCGACCGTTTTTTGTGCTCAGCAAAACATAGGTAATCGTATAACAGGATAAGAGGTGACAAATTGAATCAATTAAATTTATCGACTTGGGGCTTCCCCCGCTCATTGAGCACCGTAATTCCCAAAGTGGGTCACTTGTGTGTTAAAAACACTAGTTATTATTTATGAAGAAAGTTGGAGCAATAATTAGAATTAAATGAGAATAAAAGCAAGAGTTGCACATGCAATCACAACATTGCACGCATCTCGAAGCAGTACCTTCAAGTTTACCCTTATAAATCAGCACTAATTTCAAAGATTAATTCGTTTTTTTCATGCTGCGCATTTGTTGCAACTTGCAGCCTTGAATAACAACATTAATACCGATAATGTCTAATTAAATAAAGGCTAATTGCATCAAGTAATTACATTAAATACTGTGCCCTGTGGGACTTTTACTTCTACGGCGACGCTTTAATCGATTTTAATTAATAGAAAAACTTTCGTTGCAGTTTAGTAAAAGTGCTTATATGGTATCGTAATTAATCATTTAAACATTGATAATGATTGTTTTCTTTCGGGATCAAAGTTGGGTCGCTTTTCGGGATCAAAATGTAATAATAGCGGGCGCCAAGCGGATTCGCCATTTTGTCTCCTATTTCCATTGATTTTCCAGCCGCTGTTATGCCTCTCGCAACAACAATTCAATGTTTAGAAGTTTTTCAAAAATTCAAAGAACCCCGGCTGACGAAACGACGGAAAGCGGTCGATAGGTGCCGACTGCCGAGTTACTTTCTCGGGAATAACAGCAATAATTCCGAGAACTTTGTGTCTGTGCATGTCGGCGTTTGTAAAAAGCGGTCATTATTGTATCGATCGACAGCGAAGTGGGCAAAAGTTCTTTGCATACATTCATTTAAGTGCTTAATAGCGATATTCAGAGACTGGGAAAGATTGCAATTTGCGATTTCTATAGTTTGCACGTTGTATCGTTAAAGCTTTGAAGGACTTTGATCTATGAACTTTGCACATCCAGCATATTGATAAGAATCATTAAAATGATTTCTTTCATTGGCTTAAACCGTAATTAAATTATTTCATGAAATAATATTGTTATTACTTTACAAATTCAAACATTTTCTTTTGGTTTGTTGTTTTATTTTATTTATTTGTTTTTTTTTATTTATTTATTTGTTAAAAAGTAAACTAGTTTAAATATTGATTTGAAGCATACAGAATTAAACAGAAATATCAATTGTGAGAAAATAAAACAAGCGAGTCGTAAATGTAGTTATTGGAAAAATATTTCCTCAAATTACCAATTCTTATGGAATGACAACGGATCAATTCATGTCGATTTTTTTACTCATTTATGTGTTGGAAATAAAATTTTCTTTGATTGCCAATCATTGAATCCATATTTCATCACTTCTTTAATAGTTTAAATAGAACCTTCTACCTCATCTAAATCGTCTATTATTCAATATTAGAATCAAGAAAAAATTATATAAAATATGGCAAAACAAAAACATCATTTAAATTTTCCATTAAAACAACTAAATCATGAAAACAAATTGATTTCCCCGCTAGCGGTTCTGCCTGACATTTAGGAATTTTATTCCATGTTTTATTACTAATAAAATCACTATTTACTAAAATTTTCAATCAGCAGAATTACCACTACCACTTTAAAGGTTCATCGCTGTCAATTCACCTGCTAAAATGTTTATTTTTTTTATACTGTCGACAGTCGAATTTACGCTGCAAACAATAAAATAAAAAAACGGTCGCACATTTATTACAACAAGCAATACATACAGTCTCTGGAGGTAATCTCTAGGTGGAACTTTGTTTATATAATAAGCAATAAAATTCGAAATGTTTGGAAGCGAGAAATTTTCCGCGCCAAATGAAAAACCTCTGGGTTGTTTTACCCTTCATCACTTCGAGCAATCGATCTCCCTGTTTTACAACACGTTTAGCGAAAAGTTGCTCTCGGAGTTTTGCGCTAGCAAAACCAATAAAGTACTTTGGAGTTTTCTCATCAAAAATTGCGATTCACACGGCGAATAAACAGTGCAACAATTATTTTTATTTGTGGTGCACGTTACAGTTGTAGGGGGCTATGAAGAAATCACTTCTTTCTCTTTATGAGTGGAATTTACCCTCTTGCTTCTTGGCTTCTGTAAAGAACGTTCGTTGCCTTCCGCTGTAATTTATAGCCGTAGACTACCTGATAAAGTTTCTCACTAAAACATCATGAAATATTCATTGAATTTTCTCTTCACTGCGATTCCGCCCGTAAAACTTTGCCTCTATCTGTACCAGCTGTACGATTTATGACTTATTGACACATATTGCTAATATCAATATTAATAGTGTGGAACATTTGTATACCACTTGCACCATAAAATATTCGTGTTTGGTATTTGTCGCCTTTGCAGATTTATTCTGGATGCTATTAAAAAAATTTACTCCCTTAGCTACAAATTATGGAACACATTTCTTTATATTTCTTGGATTAATGAAAATAAATAAACTTAACTGGTTTTAATCATTCCATCTTGAAATGAAATGAAATATCTAATATTTAAGTAGTAGCCTTTGTTCAAAACAATTTTTTGTAGTGGATCAAAATTAGTTTTTAAAATGAGCAAAAATCAAAATCAAATCCGTTATGAAAAAAATATCGAAGATACAAATGATTAAAATAGAAGTCAATATGTCAGAAGAGACCGAAAACCAATGAAACTTGTGACCAATACAATGAAATTTCACAGTTCTTACTTTGGCATAAGGTATGAAAAAACTGGGCGGCGGTGCTAATAAAAAGTTGCAACAAAATTCATATTTGATGTAAATTATGGACTTGTAAAATGATAATGTAAAAATTATGAAAATTGGGAGAAAATTTTAAATTATTTATACATTTTTCTTATATTTCAATAAAATGTATTGAAGTATTATTTATTCGTACAGCCTTATTTGGAACAAAGGAAGGAAGATGTTTCCATTTCATGAAAACAAAAACTATAAAAGTATAAAAAAAAAGCTGTTGTTTTGAAAATAAGTTCTCGTTATTACACACATACGAGTACGCCATAAAACAATCAATAAGTTCTTTGATTGATTGATTGACACCATTGACACTGTTCGAGTTCGATAAATTTGTTGACGGTGTAACAAACGACGTTTCAGTCCCTAAGGATTTTTCAGGATCATCACCAATATCAATATATTTTGTTCACAACAAAAAAAAAATATATCCGATGGTGCGACATCTAATCATTGGGTTTTAAGGAATCACCACTATAAGATATTGATCTATTGCGGCTTCAAATTCGATTAAGACACATTGAGGTCAGAAGCAAATCTCTTTTACAAGGAGTTTCAAATACAGGGTATTTCACTGCAGATCCGCTCATTGGGAATAACACGGGGAATAAAACTTTTTTTTTTTCTGCTCCTCATTACATTTTTTCAAAATTTATATTTCTTAAGAGGTTGTATTTGATGAGTGGTATTTTTTATACTTTTTTGGAAGTCATATTATATCCAGATTTTTAGCAGACACCCTCAGGAAAATGCAAATTTTAATTTTTTTACCGTCGTTTTTAATTTTTGCATTTCAAAAGATAATCTTTTCATTTTTTTGGCAAAAGAGATAAAAAAATATTTATTTTCAAACACATTTTAATTTTTAAATTAAAATGCATAGTGCTCACGGTTATAAAGTCGTAATTCAATTTTCATTGAAAGCACTTTATAATAAAAATTTATATTATATATTATAGTAATTTATATTTAAAATTTGAAGAGGTACCCTTTTTATGCAAAATGAATAAAATTTTTTTTTTTTAATCATTTAAATTAAAAACATTTCAGTTTTTTTAATCACGATTTTAGGGCCACCCTTGCCATTTTCTTATTTAGCAACCGATTTTAATAAAAAATATTGCATTTGTTTTAGGCAATAAATAAATTATTTCATATTTAAATAAATTAAATTAAATTAAATTATCCGATTTACTGGCATAAATTTCAATTTTTAAGAACTTTCGGTTTAACCGAAACATTTGATTTTCAACGGCAAATTTTACCCCGTATAACAGTTGTCTTCTATTTTGTTCAACATTTTGACCACCACTGTAACGCCTCCGTCAAATTTCCATTGTCATTGTGTCCCGTTTTCTCTTCATTTGATTTTTATTTAAATTAAAAAAGTGTTCCATCCGGTGCTATATAAATTCAGTTTGACCTAAAATCTCTTATTGGTTTGTAATTTCGTTACTTAAATAGATTCATTCAATCAATAACAGTTACTTTACAATTTTTGTTAAATACAAGTTAAAAGTTGTCTGAATTATTCTATTATATTGAACAAACGTAACGCCCTTATTATTTTTTGGTCTCCAATTTTTGTTTTCTATTTTATTTTGTATGTCCAATTGATAGATTGCCTTGTCTAATCTTCGTTTTATTAGAAATTTTAAGATCCGATGATAGCATAACTGATTATCCTGAAACGAAACGATAACTGACGAATATAATAAATTCACATCATACTGAATTCAGCTGGTGTCGCCATTATTAAACTTTTCAATAAATCTCCAACCGTAACCTATTCGACATATAAATATAGAATTTGTGAAACTATTCACTAGAAAAAATTGCTCTATTATTAAATTTTAAAGTGGTAATTCAAATATAATAATAATAATTGTATGACTTGAAATACGATTCAATGTAATGGTAACAAAATAGATAAATTGAGAATTATTTCAAATAAATTCAATAGTCATTTCCACTTAGTTAGTTTCACTATAAAATCATACAACATACAATATCGCATTTCCAATTATGAAACTGCCTCTTATGTTATTCCACTTTGTCAGCCACAACAATTTCATAACTTGTTGAAAATCTAAATCAAGAATTGATTTTTACTTGTGCAACTTGTGAATGATTACCCACTTATTGAAACTTTTATTGAATTAATTTGTCATAATCTATATTTTTGAATGTACATAATATTATAATATTTATAAATCTCTTTCATTTTTTACATTTATAGTATAATTTTACAATTTACAACACCTTTTGATACCCTTTTATCTCTCTAAAAAAATTTCATACGCTTTTATATTTCCATTTGCTTTTTTACATAACGTTCAATAAATTAGAGTTCTTTTCTGTATGTTCCAGATGACGATGAACTTTTTGCGTGGAGATGAATTGAGAGATCGCAGTCGCGCGGGCTGAACTCACTCGCCCTGGTTCGGGAAAGGTAGGCAAACTCTATTAGATCACACAGTGTTCACGAGTACGTTTGCGTATACGAGTATGGGTACACGTTTTATCGCGTTATGCATCCAATGGGAAATGCAGGACGATCGAGGCAATTCAATCTCAGTTTACATTTGGCACGGTAGTCGCACGTATAGAAGCAACGCGCTGGCTATAAATTAAGTGATAAAAAGGTCATCTCTTCGGTGGCCCCGCGCGCTCCATACTACATTTATGACAATATATAGTACGCGCTCTGTGTACTTAGCCAACAACCGAAATATTGGATCGTGCGGACGTTGTGTTTGAAAGCGTTTCAGGACATAACTATACTGCGACCCATTTTCCCCAGACGATCACTTCATTTCAACTTGGCTGCATTAATTTTTAAATAAATACTAAATGCATTAATTTCTATGTTGTACCAGCGGCGGAGTGTGCTTTTAATTGAGTTTTCAGTTCTGTTGGAAATTCCAATGAGTTTTTAAAATTGTTTTTGTTTAATTTACACTAGAATATTGACATTTTTAGAGGAGATAACTTTTTTTAAATAGTTTTTTTGTTTTTTAATGTGTAATATTTGATATAACTGCATTATTTATTCAATGAGGAAATTTGAAATTTTTCATGGATAAATAATAGTAACTTGCATTAGGTATTTATGATGGGACAGATGTGAAGGCGCCGGGTATAACGTTTGAATGCCGCGCATGATCCTTTGGATTTTATAATAATTACTTTTACATTAGATTATATTTACTTGGATTTACCTGATTAATAACAAAAAAAAAATTACAATTAATTTGTAAGATTAGTTTTTTATTGATCGTCGAATGTGAAGGCGCCGGGGATTAAAATCAATATTTTTTTGTTATTGTCCGTATTTCAATACTTACCTAAAAATTATTTCTTGTTTTTATAATGTGTAATAATTTTACTATTAGTTAACTAAGTTTACTATAAGTTTTTATGATTTTTTTTTTGCTAACAGTGAAATGTGAAAGCGCCGGGGAAATAACTTATAAATATATTTTTTCCAAAATTTTAACATTACATTCATAAAATGAATACTTTTTTATGCATTTATACAGGATGTAATATAATTTTTTCATAATCAATGTGCTCAGATTGCTTATGGGCCGTAAAGTGATTAGAATAGAAACACAACGTAACAACATTTTGATGGCTTACGTTCTGGGCTAGTTAGGGAACGTGACTAAAATAGCAATAGGATGAAGCAGAGTAAACAAAAAATAAACTTACTTTATAATTTCTTGTTTTTTATTTAATTTTTTAATAGGGCATAAAATAAAAATTATTTTGGCACTATTTTTATATTAATATCATGAAAACTTTTTCAGATATTTTCTTTTTTTTTTGTTTGTTAAAATTGCAAATTTTAGCTAAAATTTTCCAAAGCTGCCATTTGTAAAGTAATGAACCAATCTTAACCAATTTGGCTTAAAACTAAAAAAATATGCAAGGGTACTGAAAACTATTGAGCTCATTAAATTTTCAATAATAAATTTTGTAACTTTTAAAAATTAAATTAACGCTGAAAAGAAATTTCAATAAAAATAATATTAACTTCATTTTGTGAAATACTTATTTTTTTTTCACCTTTAAAATAAATTTATGAATTAAATTAAAAAAATAATTAAATTATTTAATTGATTAAATTTTGTAATATCAGAATAAATAAAATTAAATTTGAAAACAAAAATAAATGGATATTTAAGAAAAGAAATATGCTCCTTTTGCAAATTACAATAACAGCGAGATAAAACCTTGAGAGAGAATTCATCATGGAAATTTTGCCATTTTTCCTTACCCAACCAAAATAAAAATAAAAAAATCACGCAATTTTTTATTATTATATTTACGTTTTCTGAATATAAATGACACCATATATCTCATTAATGTAACAGAACTGGTGAATTTATATAAAATTTATGTAAATTATAATAAAATATATATTCGCAATAATTTAACATCGTTAATCCGGCTGTAATTAAAATTCAATTTGCGATAATTGATGCACAAAATACTCCTCTCGCATCCGCCGCGAGTACAGTGGCGAATTTAGAACTGCATGTATGCAAAAATTGCGAAATATAATCGATTGCACTTTGGGGTCACAAAAGAGAGAAAGCTCTTTGATCATTTCTCGTGATGTATAAGTCACGCAAATTTCAAAACAGCAACCCATTATTATTATTTATATCTTGCTTTTAATCAACGACCCCTTGAGACGGGCAAATAAAATTCTATGTTGTTTAATAATATGACGCCGGAGTAAATAAATTACGACTGCTATCAATTGTGATTCATAATAAATGCGAGAAAAGCGCCATTAACTAATTTGCCCGTTCGATAACCCAAATGAATTGTTGTTTTATTTAATTAATTAATAATAAGCTGCCTATGGTTGATTAGTAGCAATTTCCATTTCGGTAAACAATATTAATAAATCAATCAAATTTTAATTCATGGGATATCACGTTGATAACATCGAAAAGTGTATTTTAACAGTACTTTTTCTTGGAAAAACTAAAGCAAAACAGGAAAAAACATACAAAAAAAACTTCGAGTTCGAATGTAGGTAGAAGTACACGTAAGGAAATAAATGTTTCACCCTTTAATGATATTTATTGATTGTATCTAGTCGCCAATGGATGTTTTTAATTTTCTTTGTAAGTGGAATGTAGAAAGCAAGGATAGTGGCAGTATATTTGTGTGTAATGGGGCGGCAGCAGGAACGCACCCTAATCGATACCTTGCTGCGGAACACCACACACGTCTGCATAGACAATATTTCATTCGCACAATACAACACAATGCCCTCCGGCGCTCTCTCCAAATTACCTCCAAATATTCAAATATTTTACTAAGGCTAATTAGGCGGAACAATTGCGCAAGAATTGCCGTCGCCCAAACAAATCACAACCAACACTGACATTTATCCGAGGTAAACACCTCGGCAAGAATTCGCAAATTTGTACTATTAGCGCTAAAACAGATTCTCTAAAGAGCCCCGAAAGCCTCGCAGGAAACACGTCATGAGAGTTTCATGTTGTTTATAGAAGTTCGGTTTTGTGGTGAATTCCGTCAAAAGCTCAAGTAATAATAAACTATTGTGTTTTCGTTTATTTTTTGCTCCATAAACATAAAGTCTTTGGCTGAACAAAATAAGCAGCTGGCTTCTTTTTGTGTGGATTTGTTACTTTTACAAATGTATAGTACTCGAAAAAAAGAGACCCTGTTGTAATATTTAATGAGTCCTTGAATTGCATGAATGGAACGCTTTCTTTGCTGTTTTTTCTTCGGTTTAATAAAGTGAAGTAATAAATTAGAAGCGGATAAAATGAAATGTCTCGAACAAAGGTTTTTGCTATTTAAATTATTAAAAGATTAAACGGATATAAAGAGCTGTTTCACTTTAAGTGTTTTTGTTGCAAAACTAATTAAATTATTTCTTTTTTTAATTAATAATGTATACAAATGTACAAACAAATCAATTTTTATTAATATATTTATTTCTAATTATGATTTCAAGGAAATCTTATCTATTTGTTATTTAAAATTGTGCAGTGCCTTTTTTTTTTGGTTTTCAATAGGGAATTAATATTGAACAACATTTAATTTATGTTATTTTATTTACTTTCGAATCCCTATTTTAAATGGATCACCACAATTTCCTTTTCATATTTCGATTCCCTTTTCAGAATAACTTTGTTAAAAAAAGATTGGTAACTTGGTGCCTTTCAAATCATTAATGTAAAAAGGATTAAATATAATTTTTATTACGTTCATTAAAGAATTATGATTTTCTTTTCTTGTATCAACATTAGTCTCTAAGATACAGAGTATTTCAACAAACATTTAAACTTTCTTTTAAGTTGTTTTACTTTTTGCTCGCTCACAATTTTTAATTAAAAATTAAGAAAAAGAAAGTTTAAATAATTATTATATCCAGAAGCAGATAAAAAATTGCATTTTCACCTCAGTAAAAATGAAAAACTCCCAAAAAGAAATCCCTTAATAATTCCTTTACCTTATCCTTTCTAACATTGTTTTTAGACTTGACGTTGACACAAATAAAACCACATAGGGCTAAAATGTGGAACTGAAAAGAACTAAAGCTAAAATAAAGGAATGAAATAAGATTTAGCAGAAAAAGAGTACCTTCTGCTTCTTTATCAAGGGAAGAACGTGATAGAAAAATGACTTCACCAAACAAGATTTTCATTGCATTTTTATGTTATTTATTAAACCGTACCAAGTGATCCAAAAATGATTTTAAGAATACATTAATTGTTAAAATATTTTTTTTTACTCAATGAAATCACTCTATTTTTCCTTGCATTATTAGCAAAATCTATTTCAAAATTAATTTTTGCCTTGAACAATAAATGAAAAAAAAATACAATAATTTGGTATGAAAAAAGCAAAACAGAAAAAAATAGAAACCATAGATACATCCTAAAGTTCCAATCTTTGCTTTAGGAAAAATTGACCTAATAATATATTTTTGTTTTTCTTGAACTTTTAATTTTCAAGAACCTTTATAAGGATAACGATATTGATTCTTCCTGTGTATATTATTCCCTCAGTCCCAAGTTATGGTATACATTTCTTGGAGTCTTTGAATCTAAAAAACTTAACGGGATTTAATCATTCCGTCTTGCCAAACAATGTTCTATCTAAAATTTAAGTTGTAGCCATTGTTCAAGACAAATTTTATTAGTTTGTCAAAATTATTGTTAAAAAAGGGAAAAAAATTAAAATTAAAATCACATCCGTTAAGAAGTAAATATGGGAGAAACAATAAATCAAAATAGTGTTGTAAATGTGAGAAGAGACCGAAAATTCAAAAAACTGACTGGCAACCAAAGCAATGAAATTTTATAGTTTTTACTTCACCACAAAGTAGGGAAAAATTGAGCTGCGGTCCCATTAACGAAACTGCAATAAATTTTGCTTTTTATATAAATTATCTACTTGTAAATAAGTGATGTAAAAAATATAAAATTTGGGAAAAAAAAAATTTAAATTATAATAAGTATAAATTTTTGTATAAGTTTCAATTAAATCAATTAAATATCACTCAACAATGAAAATTCATATTCTTAAATTGAGACAAAGAAAGTATAAAAATATTTAAAAAATATATTTTTTTCTTAATATTCATTTAATCTTCCACTAAAAAACAAGAACGAAAAATATCCTGTGTGAACGTAGTGAAGCGCGCTATCTTAAAAGTGAACGTTTTTGCATAATAACCAATTCATGAATAAATGCATATCAAATTGCCTTTGAATTTAAATCGCTTGGTTTCCTTCGCGAATTTTATTATAAGTTCGCCGAGTATATTTTAAGTCGAAACCTTAGCCACACATATTTACCTAGCCGCCACGAAATATTTATAACTCTTTTTCTTTTGCCAACCCCCCAACAGTAACAAGACGCTGAAATGCGAAAACACATTTAGGCCGATTCTTTCGAGTCGCAAAAGGGATAAAGTGAGGATATCCTATACGATTTGCACGTCTTTGGCTCTAATAAAACGTTGTTTGAATACCAAACAGCTTTTGTTAAAGTTAGTAAGGAAATTCGATCGCAATTCACAATGGATGCGCATTCCATTAGACGTCTTAATTCATTCGAAAGTCCCTTATTAAATAAGCAAAATTTCGAACTCTTCTTTCGAGCGCTTCGAGATCTTGATTATCCATCGGGGAAGTCGTTTGTGAGGTGTTTAACTAGTAAATTAAGAAGTGACTATTACATAATAATTGCCAAAGTTCGCTGGAAATTACGGTCGGAATTTCTCGCAACCTCTAAAGCACACAGCAAAGAAAGTTTAAATTAATCCGGTAATAAATTAAATAAGCAATTTATTTTGATGCTTATTAGTTTTCATTTTTTGGGCGAATTTATAATGAATTCCAAATGAAATTAATTTTCTGCAACATTTGGAAAAGCCCATTAAACGAAACCCAATTACCTTAAGCTAAAACTGCTTCCACAAAATGGTTACTGCTGCTAAAATATAACAAATTAAATACAATATACTCCTTTTGTCCCAAATGTTGGTACAGATTTTTGCTTTTATTTAATCTCAAATTATGATTTATACTAATATACAGGATGTCACATTTTGAGTTGCATTGCGTGGTTATCTTTGNGATTACAATTTATGCATCTTACTACTGCTACCACTAAATAAAATATAAACTAAACTTGATTTTTTAAATGGAAACCATATTTGACCATGATCTTAAAAGATAGCTTACTTTCTTCTGATTCCAGCGATATAACTGTTTCTATGATTATCTTTGGCTGAAAATTTTGAAGACATAATATCTTGTTGGGAAAACTAATAGTTGGGTTTGAATTTTCAAATAAATAAATATAAACAAAGTAAATAATAACCAAAGAAAGAATTCTCGAGAAACATATAGTAATTTTCAAAATAAAATAATAATAAAATCATTTTATTTCTTTATGTAATTTCTTTGCAGAACACTTTGTGCATGGCAATTTTTACCGTGAGGGGTAACGTATGAAGTTATTTTCAATGTAGAAGTCCCATTATAAACATCAAAGCAACCCTGATTACTGGAATTAATTAGGTTATTACTTAATTTTACAGTAATTTTCGAGGATAAACTTGTAAATAGTTGTATCGTTGAATTGGCTTCCATTAATTAAATAATTTTCTTTTCAACTTAACTAAGCTAAGGAAATTATATTAAATTAATTAGTTTCTATTTAAAAATTTCTATTGGAAATAATTATTACATTACTACTATGTTAAATAGTTTTCTAGAAATAAATTATTTAAGAAAATTGTACGTTTTTCAGTTTTCAAGGGATAATTAGGGAATTAGGAAACTTAATTAGCTTCTTCAAACGGTTGTATGTTGAGCATTTATTCCTGCAAAACTTTACTCTTTTAAGCGAATCTCTATCCCTATATGTTATACAATATTTAAAATTTGCATCAAAATTTAATATTTTTTCATTGCTGTCGGGTGTGACTGTACCTAATTTTATATTTTTTCGGCTTTTTAAATAACTATCTAATTATGATCTAATTTGGGACAGAGGTAGTAAAAAATATATTATTTATAGAAACATTAATTGAAAAAATAATACGCACTCGTAAAGGAAAAGTAATTATATCCGAGTAAATTAACGTAATCGTGTTGATGAAATTAGCGACTGGAATCGAATTGAAGCAATCACATGGAGTGCGTTAGTGGAGGAAATTTATGGCTTTAATTTACCAGCACCGCACTTGTTTGTTCTTGTCTATTAAGAAAGTCACACGGTTTTCCGCAAGGCGCAAAGTGACAGCCGATGGAAAGCTAAAACAGATCCTTTAGCACTTAAGCAAGATTTAGCGACGAACGGAAGCGATTTTTAGAATTATTGATTGGAAATTAATCGAGCGCGGCGGAGAGGGAAATGGAGAAGGAGGAAGTGGCGGCAGACGTACCATAATATATTTGAGTGTGTGTTGCCGCATTAAAAAAGGCCGCGCTCTAAATTTAGAAGGAGCTTCGCTTGCACGAAAACAGATCATTAAATAATACAAGTAGCGTTTCTTGTACGAACAGCAATTATTTGCCTTCGAACGACATCCAATGATTATTATATTATTAGCATGGAAATTGATTCGACTCGAAAATCGTCTTATCTTCGTATCCGGGCTGCTCTGATATGGAAAAAAACGGCCCATTTTGCCCTAGCCCCAACTCGCTTTACGAGTTAATGGCTTTCGGGATTCAGTCCCTTCGGTAATATTAATGATGTACATAAAAGTCGTAACATCATATTTCGTCCCTAATTTATACAGGGTGTTTGAACAGATTTTAATTGAAAATAATTTTATGAAAAAAAATTATCTTTATTTTTGCACATCAATAATCAACAAATAAATTTAAATAAAACACCAAAATTAAAATTAAGTTAAGATTAAAGATATATCAGAAGAAGAAAGTATATCACAATTTATTAAATTTTTAAATAAATTTTAGAAATATTTGTCAATGTAGTCTAATGTGAAGGCGCAGGGTTAGAATGGAATAAAATTTACTTTAGGATTTCGAAATGTTCTTTTTAAACTATGAAAACTTTAAATCAATGATTTTAACCCCTATTATAAATTATTAATATTGTTTGCCTAAGTACTTTCTACAACATTCATGAAAAATCGATGTGAAGGCGCCAGGTGTTATGCCTTAAAATTATCAAGGAATTTACAAATTTAATGTTTGTGTTTCTTTATTTTTTAATAACTTTAAGCTAAATTTGGATATAGTAAAAATTAATGCATTTTAAGAGATATTATGCTCTGATATTTTTTTATTAATACAAATAAAAATGTTGTGCAAAATATTAGCAAATTTAAACTATTTAAATCTCTAGTGACATCAGAACATCCTGTAATTCGATGAGCACTACGTTCCTTGCGGTATTATCCTTTCAGCATTCACTCTTTCAAGAAACGACTCTGTTATCCTCTGAAGACTACAAATTAGATTTGTCACAATAGAAATTTGTGGAAGATGTATTCATAGTTTAGGTGGTTTGGAAGGAAATTTGCATTTCTAAAACAGGATCATTAATATTAACCTTCTTACAAGAATTTTTAAAGTATAATTTTTCAAATAAATTATGTAAATTATTTGTTACCCGTTAAATTGAATTACATAATACTGAAAAAATTTAATAAAAAAAATTAATAATTTTTATAGCAATTGATAAAATTGTAACCTAGTTTAATTAATTAGATTTTTTTGTGTAAACAGGAAGCCACAAATTACAAATAGAAATATTTAAAATTAGTGTTATTTTGATTTAGAAATGTTAAAATTTAAGATTATTTTCCGAACATTTAAAACATTTAATTAATAATTTAATTCATGAAAATACTTTTCAAAAAATAATAAACAGAACTAAATATTTATTTACCTTTTAAAATAAGAAATAGGAAACTATTTCCTTTGAACACCAATTTTAACCAAAAATAACCGGAAGAAGACAATATGCCAAAAACTAAACACATAAAAAGCTTTTCAAACAAAATCGAAATATGGTATGAAAATTGGTCTGTGATATAAATATAAAAAACAAAATTGATATAATCATCCAATATAACCGGAAGTGACCCGATGGAGAATCTAATGCACCCAATTTACAACACTTCTAAAGCGGCGATTGGAGGAAAATTCAATTTTTTTACCGTTTTTCAAAAATAATTGTCATAACTGTAAAAACAAATACCCCGTGCATAGAATCCTGATATGAAGGCGCCGGGTCACAGCCTTTAATACACTTGTTAAAATCTTTTTAACTTCTAAATCGATAGAAATTTTAAAAGTTTTACCCCAACCTTACATCTATGAACTGGATGTAATACAATTGATCATTTTATAGATGGCGGCACTTCCGGTTTTATCGGAAATCGTTACCAACTTCGATATTTTAAATAGCACCCCTTATTTCTGAATTTGATTTTAAATAGTCCTCGATATAAAAATACTTTTTTTATAACTTTCTTTACGAGTCTTACATTCCAAAATATATTAAGATATTGAAATTTTTTGAGAATAGATAAAAAAATATCGTAAAAATTGAGAATAATGAATTATTTCTATGCCTTTAACATTAGGTGAAATTTATATTTTAAAATTCTTTGTTTTTCGTTAATATAAAGAGGATAACAATTCGGAAGCCTGTCAAGAATATTGAATGAATACTAAAAAAATCGATAATACACATAATATAAAACCTAAAATGTAATGGCTTGAAAAATAAGTGGGTATTATACTTTTTTTTACAAATTTAATTTTTTTTTTTAAGTCAAAATTTAACATTGGTCAGTGAAAAAAAGTAAGAATTTAAATAATTTTTAATTAAAATAACAAAACTACTGTACCTTCTTAATGCTTGCTCATAAGACTAGACCATTCGTTATTTATTTCCTGAGCGTTGTGTACTGATAAATTGCAATGTTTTATATTTATATTGGTCGTAAAAATATAAACTTTAAAATGAGATAAAACTCATACTTTAATAGCTTTATTTTACGCTGGGTTTATGGCATTAATAAATATTTTTAATATGATATTAATAATAAACGCCGTGTATGTATGTATGTACACTCTTCAAAGACTATTGAATAGTTAATAATATTATAATAAAGGCTAATTAAACAAGGCCCTTTTCTACTGTTAACTGAAATTATATATTCGAAAACTCAATACAGGCAATCTTAATCTTAATCCGGGTTAGGAATGATTAAAGTTAATTAATGCCTTTAAGGAATATATTCTTCTTGAGCGAATTAATTTTCAACAATTACGTTGAATACGTCGTCCAATCAAAGTGAATAAGTTTCAGTGGCGAAACTTCATAACAAGTTCCGAGAATATCATCACCATTTCATGAATTTCATCATCATATTAAGCCGCGGTCACGTTACACTAAATTGGTAATTATTTTAATCATCCGGCTTGTCACATTCGACTGAGCTACGCGATGTAAATATCCCTCAAGGGTTGTTAAACATTCCGGCTACCCATGTCAATTGCACATCAGGTTCGAATGCAACTTCCGCCTTGAATTTTAGAAATTTCTAATAAAGTTGAACTTGTATCGTAATAAAATTATATTGTAGTATATTCACCTATGTGAATCGGTGGTCTGATGTTCGATGAAATATTCTGCATTGGGTATTTTAAAAATTTAATAAGACCGATGTACTGAATACAAAGTATTGACTTTTTCTATAGAATAAGATCCTTCTCTTCGATTCGCAATGCAGGATGTTTTTTTTAAATAAATATTACTTCAAAAAAAATTATTAAAACTTATCAAAATTTTAACTTAATTTACAATTTTCTTTCAAATTTCATAATTGTTTGAATTTCTATTTTACAAGTCCATAGTTTAAATCAAATAAGAATTTTGTTGCAGCTTTATTCTTAGCACCACAGCTCAGTTTTTCCCTATTTTATGCAGAAATGAAAACTGTCAAATTTAATTCGGCTGGTCACAAGTCAGTTTCTTGGATTTTCAATCTTTTTTTTTTACATAATCACCATTATTTTAATTTATTGTATTTTCCTCTTTTTTTTTTTTTTCTTAAGGAGTACGATTTTGATTTTATGATTTTTGCTCTTTTTTCACTAATTATGTCAAATAATTAAGATTGGTTTAGAGCACTATTACTTAAATATTAGATACAGCATTGTTCTTCAAGATGAATTGATTGAAATCCGTTAAGTTTATTTATTTAGAAATCAAATGTTTTTAATTGAATTACCAGCATAATTTGGCGGACAAAGGGAGTCTATTAATAATTCCGTATTAACTGGAAATGACCTTAACTTTAAATTTTTAAACAGCAATCCACAATTATTTTCACTTTTTTGGATTCCTGAGGTTATTTTCAGGCAAACCTCTAACATTTATTATAAAAAATATTACAAAATATATATTTTTTATCTCTAAATATTTCAATTTTGCAATTGAATTTATTTTCCGTATCCATATAATGAATTGAGTTTATATTATGCAAATTTCGAAATTCCAACCCTCAATAAAGGATTATTTTAAGCCACTGAGATCAAAAACAATAGAACTAAAACTATTGAGTTTACATTGGTGCAAATTGAAAGCCAGCAATGAAAATATTTCGTTTTGATTGTTCACACGAGATAGCAAATATCAGCTTTTAAAATCCTAAAATTTAAATTACACCTAAAATTAATAAATGCTTTTTATTGTCACAGATTTGTACAATTTGAAATAATATTAGGTCTATTTAAATATTAAATATTTAACCAGATTAAAATAAATAAATTAGTTCCTTAATTAAAAAAAAACAATAATTTTGCACATTTGATAATAAATTAGTTCTATAAAATAAACAACTTTAAAATGGTAAGTTTCAGGTTTCTCTGAATAATTTCCAAATGGCTTTGGAATATTCACTACTTTCAAATCGATATAAAATGCATTTGAATTTCAATTTGACATAATTAGCGTCTTAGAAAATTTTTATAAAGTGAAAATTGATCAGTATTAGAAGTTCTAGTAAATTCAATAGTAATTGCAACTAATCGTCTCGTCGTTTGATTTCAGATGTCCTAATATGGGTTATACTTGGTTGTTAATAACGGCGGCTTTATTACTCCTAGTCACTAGGAAGTCATTACAAGTGAATGCAGCTGAAAATACAGATGTCCAGTAAGTACATACTTTGTTATCCTTTAAGCTTCCACCACTCCTTTCCTGTTAGTTCATCCGAACAGCAATTTTCTTTCAAGCGAAAAAAAAAATTATAGCTGTTATTCTTTATGATCACTTCCTTAGTTCCTTTAAATCTTGAGCTCATATTTTAACCAGTAGAAACAATTGTGGTAGAAACACCATAAATAATCCAATTACTCAAAACTATGCCCCAAAGCATAATTCAACAAAAGAACAACGTCTAAATGAAAACCACGTCAACTGCAAAATTTTCATTCAATAAACTGAAAAGTTCATAGGAAAACAATCCCTTTGGAATATCGGCTCCTTATGCATTCAGATCATGTCCGAATAATTTTTTGAATCCCTCCTTTGTTCCTCCATTGTCTATTCCTATTGTTAACATCGTCATGGAATTGTTTTAAAGGAGAAAGTTCTCGATTTTCTCGTTTTGCAGAATGCGCTTGCGTTCAGTATATTACTCTTCGGGGGCAAACAAAGAGCTTTCTTTATTTCACGTTCTGTTTGCTTTCAGACGAAAACTCTATTTGGACTCGATACGTTCTTCTTCCTTTCTTCAGAATGATTCCATCGATTACAGGTGAGGTTATCGTCTATCCGAATACAAGACCAAATATTTCAATCGAATTAAGATAATAAATCGAAAGAAAATACGTTGAGGAAATATTTATTCAGGGGCCGCTTAAAGTAATTTCATCTTCAAAGCGGATTTAGCGATCTTTCTAGTGGGAAAACACAGAAATATTTTATAGCGGTAATTAAAACGATAATTCAGTTCACTGCTGCTACAGAATTCTTAAAAGTATTCTGTTGTTTTATGATGATAAACTGCATTGCGCTTGAAATTGTTTGAAATTTTATTTGTTTCATTTTTTAACTTAAAAGTAATCTTTTCCTTAATATTTCTTATAATAAAAACTTAATGGAATTTATTTTATTTGCCATTTTATTATGCAATTTATTTTAGTTGTAGAAAAGATAATATTTTTTATCAATAAATTAAATCTATTAATGAAGTAATTTAAATATTGAATTTGAATGTTAATAATAAAAAAAGGATAGCTTCCATTCACCGATAAAAATTTATTGTTCAATAAAATCATTTTTGGAATAAATAGAACAGCAACAAATTAAAAAAATTAAAATGACATCGTTTAGATAGCTAAAACAAAGGGAGCAAAAGCAAATTTACAAGCATCGAGTGAAATGAATTAAAACGAATAGGCTGACGAAAATTCAAATGGTATCATCCCCGAGCTGGCCCAACGCATATAACACACATAAAGCCTTCGCTGAAATATAGTGTCACACTTTATTATAGATCGTTGGTAGTTAAAGAGAAAATTTATTGCTGCATTGCGTTTATCGTCTTCTGCGCTTGCGCCCCCCGGCAACCCTAAATTATTGCACCGAATATGTGGCTAATTAAGTAATAAATTTACAGATTCGAGGGTAAATCGGACAAAGAGTTCCTCGACGAATTATTGATGTCCAAGAGATACGACAAAAGATTACTGCCTCCAGTCACTGGTAAGCCGAAGCGCTAATTAATCCAATGCAATGGTAATAATCAAGACCCTACTGTTTTACACCCCCCTTTTACGATTCGCTGTCCGCATAAAATACGCGCGGGAAACATTTAGGATCACTTTTACTGTGTAATAATTTTTATTCGCACCATAAATCGAACACCAAAGAACACACACACAAGTAGAAAGAATTCGTTGGGGTTTTAGGTAAAACATCAGCTGCTTAAAGTGCAGGGGTAGATTTGATGCGGGTGTTGATGTTGCAGATGCTGACTTCTGTTGCGGATTGCAGTCCCCGGAGGATGAGGGAACCGTCCCAGATTCTTCCTACATAGAACGCGGTAGTCCTAATTAAATGCTGCACACTTTCGATGTCTTTTCATTTATGTTTAGCTCTTTTTTTCTCTTAGATGTTCCGAACATTAGAGACGGAGGGAGATAAAGAAACGGCCTTAGGAAATACTAGGGAATAATAATTTTCTTTATCTGTGCTCCGCGTTTATTCATACATACTATATGTGTTCCGTTCCTAAGAGATTACACTGAACAGCTTTAAGTGTTAAAGAACTTTTTTTTTCTCTAGTTGTGACCATCACTCAAACTGCGAAATTTGCATGGGGCTGAACATCTTCCTTTTCTATTTTTTTCGCCATCCCTGCGGCATTTTCTCTTTGTCTGATTGCTTTTGAAGCCAAATATGCACTCGAGTTCTTGACAACACTCGTATCAAATCTATTTTTTAGATATAAGTGCCAACAAAAGTGATGATGATTTTGCAAGATTGAACATTTTATTGATTCATTAATTAATTCATTGAAAGTTTTTTCTTTGTGTGAAAAATATTATCTGGTTTTATTTTTATGAAGCATTACACAAAATAATATTCACTCTGTCCTAAATTATGGTTTAGCTTTCCTTAAAAGTCATTGAAATCTTTGATTAACGAAGATAAATAAACTTTAAGGGTTTTCCATCATTTCATCTTTAATTTAATAGTTAGTCATAATTAGTAATAATTAATTTGTTAAAAGAGACCGAAAAAACAAGAAACTGACTTGGAAACCACGCAATGAAATGTTACTGTTCTTACTTCAGCATAAAGTGGGGGAAAATTGATCGACGGTGCTATTAACAAAGCTGTAACAAAATTGATTTTGGTACTTATAAATTAGTAATGAAAAAAATATGAAATTTAAAAGAAAATTTTAAATTATGTATAAATTTTGAGAAGTTTCAATAAAATTTATTGAAGTAATTTGCATTTCTGCATCATAATTTGTCACAAAATTAAAACAGAAAAGAATACCATAATTTGGGTCAGAGGAAGCATTTTCTTAATGACACTGAATTATTAGTGATGATTCTTAATTGTTTTATTTAAAAATAATAAAGTCAAAACCAGTTACTGATAACTTAATCTGTAAAATGCAAAACCATTAAATTCATTTATCATTAAATCATGAAGTTTCTTCTTTAAACCCCTATTTTACTTGAAATTTTCTCCAGTATATATTATGTACTAGTCAAAAGCCATAGTATTTCATAGAAAATTTATTCATTTCGTTTGAATTGAAAACATAACATAATCGAAATACTATTCAAATGATTATAATTATTTTAACTAAGGTAACCATGATAATTCCTCATGTTCCTCCCTAGGAAGGACACATTGTGTATTTTAGCTTTACACCTGATTGATAAACCCTTTAAATAAGCGAACAGTTTGAGGGAAGTTGCGTGGAAATTTAAGAGAAATAATTCGCATCTGTTTACCTGCAAATGTTTCATTCACAATTCCCGGAATTGAACTTGAACTTTAATAAAATAATAATTCAGTAATCCAATAATTTAAATTCGAATTATAATTGAATTTTCATTGGGAATGCAGAAGTCACAATTAAAATTATTAGCTTTACCACTAAAAAGAAAAACTTAAAGAACACAAAATTCCACACTGCTTATTTGGAAAATAACAAGTTTTGCAATCACTTGTTATCACAAGATTTTAAAGTTTGAGGTACAAATTCAGCAAAATAAATTTAACTAAATTTTATAAAATCTTATAAAGGTTATAAATAACAAAAACCACAATTGTTAGGAATAAATAAATGATAGCCAAAACACAAGAAAATAGATCTAAACACTTAGGAAATGAATACTTGATGTAACAATTTACCAGTTTATAAATGTTTCAGGCACTTTGACCGTTAACGTGAGCGTCCTGCTCTTAAGTTTGGCCTCTCCGGACGAATCCAGTTTGGTAAGAACTGAAATACGAGTATACTAGTGCACAAGAACCAAATAAATACAGTCAATTCTTTATAAATTGCCAGAGAAATATACAGGGCGGCCACTTTCTCAACCCTCCATGGGTAACTTTTACAGTTTTGAAGATTGAGATAAAAAATTAAATTATGTTTTTTAAAGAAATCATTGACTAAGAACTTATCAATAAGCATATTTTATTCTGATTCTAAAAATATAACATTTGTAATATTATACATTTTATTTGTAATTATGTATTTAAAAAATCAAAGTTTACTAATCATTTTCCAAAAAATATGATTTCTTCAATTTTAATAGCAATCATCAATGACAATCATACAAATTGTTATATCGTTGAAATCAGAAAAAGATAAGCTATTTGATAAGTCCATAAGCAATTATGGTTTCCAATTAATCAAATCACTAACATTAAAAATGTAGAAGTTACTCATATTCGAGTGGAGAAAATGCCCACCTTGTATATAAGTAGCGACAAAGCCAGAGATGACGTCTCTCATCTACTGTATGTAAATGCATGCATACATATAGATATACACATATTTTCCTTTTACGATGAAAAGCTCTTTGGCCTTATAGAAGTTGTTTTCATTTTGGCTTGTGTAGAAATATGAGGTGGAGTTCCTGCTGCAGCAGCAATGGTACGATCCGCGTCTGCAGTACGACCAGAAGAGCAAGTACGACCATTTGAACGCGATTCATCATCATAACGATATCTGGCTTCCGGATACGTATTTCATTATGCACGGGGACTTCAAAGATCCTCTCATTCCGGTGCACTTCTCCCTAAAGATCTTCAGGAACGGCAGCGTCAATTACCTTATGAGGTATGTGTTTCTTTCATCGGCATTTTCATGGACTTTTCATTTTGATGGAAAATCACAAACGATTTTTACTGTGTCTTGCATTACAGGAGACATCTTATATTGTCATGTCAAGGAAGTCTGAACATTTTTCCCTTCGATGATCCATTGTGTTCCTTCGCAATGGAAAGCAGTATGTTTTTTCTTTCTTTCTTTTTTCTCTGCTATTCATCAAAATGAAAACTATATCGGAGTTTAGTTTCATTTTCTTCGCTGTATGTGTTTTAACATCGATGCAGAATAGAACTGAGATTATTTGCAGTTCTACAGGGAATTACTTTTCAAAAAATAATAAAGAAATTATTGCTTTTTTAATTTAGTAACTTTTTTAATTAAGGTAGGCCGTAATGAAAATATTTCTTAAAACATTTCTAATGTAAGCAAATAAATTTAATGTTGAAATTGAGCCGTTTAAAAAACTGCTACATAAAAGACAATTAATTTTGCATATTGTATAGGGGTGCTTTGAATTGGTTGATTCTATAGGGCATCTCAAGAACTACAAATGCAAAAAAAATATTTTTTTTCAAAAATAAAGATTTTTTTAAACATTTTTTTTAAGTAATCATAACACCTTTATTTTATTTTTTTTTGAGATAGCGATTTGATAGATAATTTTCTTTTTCAGCTCAAGTTTGCTAAGGAAATTTTATTTATTTAATAAGATTCTATTTTTAAAAAATTATTCGAAATAATGATTACTGTTTTCCTAAGTTAAATAGTTTTCTATAAATAAATTATAAAAAAAAAAAAAAAAGATTTTCGGAATATCCGGGATAATTAGGGAACCAGGAGAAATATTCAGTGTTTACAAACGGGAGTGCAATGTGCATATACTTCTTCAAAACTTGCAACTCAAAAATGGAACAGCCTGTACATTAATTAAAAGCAATGCTAAAAGCTTGTAATACTAACTTTGCAAAATACTAGGCTTACTTCAATTACTGACACCTTTTAATATCCAGTGCTACCTAGTAAAATCATTGAATTTTAAGCGAATGGAAAATTTATCCAATATTATTGAATTTATAAAAAACTAGTCTTAGGGGAATAATATACCATGTTGCATATAATGTTATTGATTTTATTTTTATATTAAAAACAAAACTATAAATCACTAATATAAAAACCGTTAGTTTCATATGAACAAACAGCTATAAAATACGTGTGGAAAAACGATGAGGACGTCTTGCGGAAGTCTCCCAGTCTGACGACTCTCAACGCTTATCTCATCGAAAACCAGACAATTATCTGCCCGACCAAAGCGAGCTGGAGAGGTAAATATATGCCTCATTTGATTTGATTGCTGGTTGGCTGATTAATTGGTGGCTAGAAAGCAGAGACGAACAAACAAACTAAAAAAAAAAAAAAGAGAAAAATTGAGTGACAATTTGACAATTGAAGGAAACTAACTTGCTAACTAATAATTAGACACGTTTGTTTTTGATGGTGCACTGGTCTGTCTTGATAGAATTGATTCCCAAGAAACGCAAGGGATGCAAAGCAATGTGCGAAAAATGACAAATGAGTGTTTTTCGAATAATATCTCTTTGCAGGGAGAGGATCGATCGGAACTAGCGCAGGAACCTTCACTTGCGATCTCTGCCAAAAACGGTTCGAGACTCAAGGTATTCCTCCTATTCTCACTTTTAACGTGCCTCCTTAATATCTTTAGAGAGAAAATCACACAGAGCTTTCATCTTAAATTAAAAGAGCAAAACAAAACCAATCAAAAAACCAAAAAGCAATCGATGCATAAATCGCGTTATAAATTCCAATGAGCAAACGAGCAAATTCTGTCTTCTTTGTGTGTCTTGGGAATCAATTTTCAAAAGAGCGCAAACGGCACTTTCTTTTGACATTATTTTTTGTTTCCTTTGTAACACTCTTTGTATTATACAAGTGATGTGAACTACTTCAATGTCTCAAACATTGTAATATCAAATGCACCATACCGTAACAATGTTTAAATTATTATTAATTAAATTTAAAAAAAATCTAAACAAAGTGTGTACAGTCGTTTACAGTAGAACCATTGTGATTAGTTTAGTAATTATGTAATCGGAATGATTACTCAAATTTTGAATCGAAAATAGCGATAGATTTGTGCTTTATAACTGCATGGTAAATAATCAGCTTTAATTAGTTAATTACACAGTTCTGTAGTGTTTGTTTCCAGTGCTGCGTATGGTAAACTATTAGTACTTTGTAGATTTATATTTGAACCAACTGTTACTTTGTTAAATTAGTTACATCTACCAATTTTCATTCTTTTCAATTAATTTGTATCGATCTAAAATTACGTAAGCACATTACTTTTAATCCGTTATTATTAATAATTTTTCAATTTGCAAATTCCAATCAAACCAAATTTAACAAAATTAAGCCTCCAAAACAAAACTTTTATTAACTTGAAAACAAAATTTTATTTATTTTATTTATTGTAATTATATTTATCTTAATGTAACAAATTTAACAAAATTTTAGTTATGCAAAATCAAAGAGCAAAGGCGCTCTTTGTAACAACTAAGAGAATATCTGAATATGTTAAGAGAGGAACAAGATTAATTAGGTTAGTTGAGTTGAGAGTTGCCACTCTTATGACAACTAATGGAAGGAAATTCAGAAATACTCATTAATAATTTGGCGACATTGCCATTAAATTAAAGATAATATTTTTGCTTTGATTTACTCTCTGTCCGAAATTATGGTATTCATTTCTTTAAAAACCTTTCATTAACGACGATTAATAAATTAAAAAATGAGTTTTAATCATTCCATAATGAAAAAAAAGTATCTAATATTTAGTAGTTAGTAGTTTAAACTCAAAACAAATTTCAAGAGTTTCGTTAACTTTCAGTGATATACTATAGTTTGTAATCCAATAAACCCTTTAATTTTATTTGCATAAAAATTTTATCATTAAACTCCTTTTGACCCAATTTATGGAATTCATTTCTTTAAAAATCTTTGACTAACAAAGAAAAATTTAAGGGTTTAATCATTCAATCCTAAAAACAATGCAATGTTAATATTTATGTAGTAGTAAAAGTTCAAAACAAATTTTATAAATTTATCATAATTAGTTAAAAAAAAAGAGCAAAAAATATAAAATCCAAATTACTCCCGTGAAGAAAAAAATATGGGAGATTCAACAAATCCAAATCGTGATAGATTTGATTGAAGAGTCCGAAAAACCAAGGGACTTGTGACTAGCGCAATGAAATTTTAAAGTTCTTACATCAGTAAGATAAAGTAGGTGATAAAACTTGAACCGCAGTTTTATTAACGAAGCTGCAACAAAATTCGTTCTTTAAGTAAATTATGAATTTGTAAATTAGTAATATAAAAACTAAGAAATTTGGAAGAAATTTTAAAATTATGAATAAATTTTGGATAAGTTTCAAAGAAAGTTTGTATTGGAAAACCATTATTTGTAATTAGCCACCAAAAAATAGAAACAGAAATGCAAACCACAATTTGGGACAGAAGAAGAATTGTTTCGTCATAATTCAATTAATGTAACGTTAAAATTAAATTTAAAATACTTATAAAGGAGATTAAATTACTTGTGTTGATTACTAACAATAGCCTTTGTTGAATACAGCACACAAATAATATTGTTGAATAATAATAATTCGAGAAACACATTCTGCTAGCGAATTACTGAACGAGCTTTTCGGTTAACCCTGTATAGGACTCTTTGTGAATAGCCCATACATATAGCTGAATATAATATGTATCTGTGTACGTGTATGTGTGTGTGTGCGTGTGTGGTTGTAATTGTGTATTGTTTGTGCGTTTGTGCATTGAGTTTCTCTAATTAGTTTTGTGTAATTTTAGGTAACTATAGCTGTTTGAAAGTGGATTTAAAGTTCACTCGCGATCGAGCGTTTTATTTCACAACAGTATTCATACCAGGGATTATATTAGTCACTTCTTCGTTTATTACGTTCTGGTTAGAATGGAATGCAGTGCCTGCTAGAGTTATGATAGGTAAGACCATAAAGTGAAACAGAAATGTACTTATTGTATACTTAGGTACATACTGAGCATCCAACATATTTTGCATGCACCAACAGGAAAACATGTCTATTCAGAAAACAGTGAAACGAATAAAACCACTTTCATAAAGTGTCTCGTTCTGGGGAAAACTATTTCAACGATTCACCATTTTGCTGTTACGTTTAATTTAACTTTTTCAATTTTGACCTAAGTTTCTAAACAATTTCCGTTATTGTTTTCATTTTCATATTTCCGGGATACAGGGCTCTCAAACTGTATATAGGTAACTTCTTCTATATTTTTTGAAATAGAGATTGGGTTAAAAAAATGTAAAAATCGGCAGAATTTGGCAGAATTTTTTAGTTTAATTATCAATCAAACTAAAAATGATAGCACGAAATTCAAACTTAGCGTTTTCCAAAGGACCACAGCATAAAACAAAATATTAGAAGATAACCCTCATTAAATCCTACGGCATAATCCCATCGGTGCTTTTTATCAGTCTTCATTTACCGACTATTTGTATTAATTATTGTTATTGCTTTAAATTCCGCCCGGATCATTCATTTCATACGTTAAAGCTGTTAAAATTAACAGCAATTTTTCCTGTCTGCCAATTTCCGAATTCATTTTTATATGCAGCGGTGTAAAGTTTCTGATCTAGATCTAGTATACATAAATAACACATATCTACCAGAAAAAAAAAGGAAATCCAATGGATCATTCATAAATTTAACTGATGTACTCAGCTAATTGCAATTTTTATTTGTTTTTTGTTGTTGTTGTTTTAATACTAAAAGCAATTTTTATCGGGACGCCTTTCTAACGTTAGTATCGTTAAAATGACACCAGTAAAAACTATTGATCGTAACGTGTTTAACATCGTTCATCGCCTCCAGTGAAAATGTAAAACTCTTTATGTTTTATCATAGTGAAAAATAAAAAGCCATAGTTATATTATATTACCAGGTGATAAACAAGAATAGTTCCCAATTAGATGATTTTTTTTTTATGAAAATTATTTGGTAAATCATCAAATGATAGGCAGTTTTTGTTGTCATTTTTATCATCCTGTACGTATTTTACACATAAAAAAAAAGAATCATCAACAAGAATAAATTTGGTTAAACAATTAAACATTAAAAATGGAATGGGTAATCGTTGAAAGAATCGTGTCCTGTTTAAGGTGTAACCACAATGCTCAACTTTTTCACTACGTCGAACGGATTTCGTTCGACATTGCCTGTGGTTTCGAATCTGACAGCGATGAACGTGTGGGACGGCGTCTGCATGTGCTTCATCTATGCCTCCTTGCTGGAGTTCGTGTGTGTGAACTACGTGGGCCGAAAACGGCCCCTTCACAATGTCGTCTATCGTCCGGGCGAGAACCCAGTAACGCAAGTGAGTATCCTTTACGTTGTGATAATGATTGTCCATGCAACCAGGAGTAAACTTTTAGCGACCACAATATGTCCCGATATATATTTTGGTCTCACTTTTCTTTTCAATTAAAGAAAAAAATTCAAAAAAAAAACTATAATATATAAATGATATAAAACATAAATACAAAAGCAAAAAAAAATTGAGAAAATTTTGTTGATAGTAAATCGGCCGACGCACTTTTTGTGGCAGTTCTCCTTCTTTTGCGTGTATGTGTGTGCGTTTTACAGTACACTTAAATTGCAAATATTTTCTCTTCTCTTTCTCTCTTTCTTCTTATATGCATGTCAGAAACAACTGAGTCAAATAGTGCATGATTGATCATATATTATATTTTGCTGTTGAGAAACCGAAGGACACGAGCCAAGGATAACATAATACATGTCCTTTACTATTTACTATATACTATACAGAAAACTCATCACATAAAACTCTTTAATTGTAAATTTTAATTTTTAGTTATTATACCGTATTTTTTGATAATTTTTCAATTAAATTTCAAAGATTATTTAACTGATATATTGTCTGATGATGAACACAGTTTAGTTTCTCTCTTTTGACGTGGTTATTCGTTATAAGTGGCATTTGACATTTGGCAATTAGCATTTGGCAAAATTAAAAACAGTGTCTTGAGAGATAGGGATAGATGAAATAAAGAAATTATAATTATCAGAGCGTGTAAGAAGACAGAGTGAGCATGTCTGGTCATAAGATGTACGTTGTTTGGTCATGTTACAGCGACTGCCCGCTGTGCTCAGCAGGATAGGCATTATCCTGGCCAGTCCCCTGGTAAGCCATCTAGTATCCCTCCTTGCCCCCTTTGCCGATGTACACCCTCACGACACGATGGCACAGCTGCTTTGCATGCGCATGGATATCTTCCTTGGCGCATGGTCCTTCTACTCCTTTAATACAAAATCGAATAATAATAACAAAGTTATTCAATTTAAAAATCAATTGAACTACTGAATCCAAAAATAATCAAAAAAGGTTGCTTCATCTTTTATATAATCTAATCATTTTAACTAAATATTAAATTACCAATAGATTTATATTGATATTCTTTTCGTATAGTAATTAAAAAAAAACAAATAATACCATTTTGCTAACTTGTATACTTTAAAAAAATTTATTTCATGGAATTTTCAATTTGGAAATTGTGGAATATTTTTTTTAATTGCATACATTTTTTTCCTTTGCTTCACTTTGTTCGAGTTTGAGTTAAGCAGAATTTTTTTATTTAATTGCAAACGAGGCAAGAAAATTTCGTCTTAAAAGTTTTATTTAAGTTTTTCTTTTCTTTTTAGTGAAAAGTTCCTTATAAGTGGTTCTTAGTTATAGTTTCCCTTAAAATAGTTTTTTTAAGTTAAACTAAACTAAAAAAAACTCTTCTAAAATAAAAATAAAAAAGGATTAAGATAATTTTGAATCAATTCATAACTTAAAAATAAAGATGATTTATTTAAAGCGAATTGATCAGGACTGGCAGATTGATGGATTATTTGCTTCAAAGATTAGATTGATATGAAAATATTTTTTCTCTTTTTGGCTTTTGATAGCTAAAATCAGATGATTAAAATGAAAATAAAAGCTATATTTTTAAGATTGGCTTTAGTAAGAAATGACATGTTTTAGAGTCTTTTGCATTAGAAAAATCACTTTTATTTTTTCCTCATCATGTTTTAATTTAAATCAAAATATTGATTTCGGTATTAGATGCTAATTAAAAAAAATATCTTAAGAATAATTTTGTTTAAAACGTCTCTTTTGAATAATAAAGAGGTTATCATCTTAGAAAATGCAAAAATCAAACTTTTGGCAATAGCAAAGTACCAAACAAATATGGTAGATAGGATAGGATAGGATAGGAAAGGATTGAACAGGATAAGATAGGGTAGAACAGGATAAGATAGGATAGGATAGGATAGAATAGGATAGGAAAGGTTAGGACGGGATAGAATAGGAACAATCAGATGACCCTCTTTGATTTCAGGAAATTTCACTGAATGCTAACAGAAAGCAAATAATTAACATTTTTTGTTGTAAAATTTGATTCAAATTTTCCTAATGAAAACTCACGAAACCCCTAAAAAATAGGTTATAAATAACACCTAGATAAAAACTGAAGCAAAACCAGCAGTAATAAAAGTAAACCAAGCAATAAATCACTAAAAAGGAACCGAACAGAACCACTTTGATTACTTTTGGATTTGTCCATTAACAAAGTGTATTCCCCAAGGACTAAAGCTTTTTCCCTCAAAAGGCGTAACTACCACCCTTAAAGACCGATTGGCATGATTTACAGACGTAATATTAAGTGTAGCTATAATTAACTAATCAATGAAATGGTACTTAATTAATTTGCATGCAATTTCAGGCAATCGATAGACGGATTGTGCGATTAATCTTTTAATACTTCTATATCCAATAGTTGTTTTTCATACAATAACACTGCACAAAAAGTTTATATAACTAATAATATATATTATGTGAAAAGTGTTGCTGTTATTTTAATTTTTAATAACATTAAAATCAAATTAACAATCGGTGTTATAAATACTAAACATTATAAAACATTAATTGATCAAAAGGTTTTCAAAATTTTTCCGTGTGGCCTCCCGAAACATATTATAAAAAACTAGTTCTTCGACGTTAATTTGGTGATGATTTATTAGGAAACTATCGAACAAGAGTTTTACTCCACTTACGGATTCGATAATCCCCGATTGCAAGCAGCCGCCTCCAGTGTAAGTTGTGTTCGGATTTAACGGGGAGTTTTCCGTTTTATTTGTTAGTAGTACGGCGAGAAGAAGCGTGCCGCGACACTTTAATAGCCTCTAATGCTTTTTCCTTATAATATTCTAACAACTCTAATACTTTTTATTGAAATAATAATAATAATAATACAAAACGAAGAGTGGACGAGAGTGCTCTGGTGTGGGTGTTTTTAAGTAACGTAAAGTTTTTCTCTTTGTGCAGAGCGATAAGAAACGAGATTCTGCAACTGTAGCCAACGAGATCGTTTCGTGCACAACTTGTGGACCAAATCCTTGTACCCATACAGCGAATAACGGCTGTGCTGAGGTAATCTTCGTCTTGAGACGTCGCACTTTCCCACTGTCTCCGTTACCACTCTCTCTTTTTGCTTTCCATTCCCGTGTTTTTTATATGTCGAAGCCCAAGCTATCGAAACCTTTCGATTCCATTATTGCTCTCTTGATTTTTATAACACCCTCTTTGGTTTTGTTGTTTTGTTTATAACTTGTATTGCCGTTATAGTCCTTTTTCTTTATTTACAAAGACTTTTAGTTTCTTTTTCTTATTTTTTTTTTGTGGTTATTATTATTGTTAACAGTTGAGGCAAGTTTTCCTTTATAGGTTTTAGCAATATATCTTTAAAATTAAAAAAAAAAATTAAAAATAAGGCAATTGATTTGAATTTTATTTTAATAAAAGCTGAAAATGTTATTAAAAATAAATTTTCTTACAGAAAAAAACATTTTATCATTTTGTTTTTAAATTATATTAGGTTCTGAAATTTTGCCTGCAGCAATTTAATTATCAAAAGTGAATGTAATTTTTGGAAATTGATCACCTTGTGCCTTTGAGAATAAAAATTGCCTGATTAGATTTAAATTTATCACAAGTTTGAAAAATCTTAACTCAATGAGGCTAAGATTAATTATAAAAAGACAATTTTCAAAAAATTTCATTACAATTAAGGTTGCCAAGAGAATAATTTAATTCTTTCTGTAAAAGAAAATATATTCAAAGTAAAATTCGGCACAGTATTTCGCATTGAAACGAATGCCCATTTCAAAAATATAAAAATTTCAGAAAATTACCACCCTGTATGTTAAAACCGTAATGCAATTAACGAATAGTGTATTAAGTATTTAAAGCATTCTCCATTTTATGAAATTAATTTGAAATTGTAATTACAATAAAACTAAATTGGAGTATAAAACCCTTTGCAACAAAATGAATATTGCATTTCAGCTGAATAGCTCGTTTGTTTTTACTCCAATATTACTCGTGGATTTTTTTAATTTAATGGTTTTAGTTTCGGTATTTGTGGAAAAAATATTTCTAAATTAAAAACTTTTAAAAAATGTTGTCTTTATAAAGCCAAAAATGTTATTTTCTGATGTTCACCTAAAATTTTCAATTAATCAAATGGAATTACTATCGAAAATATTCAATTTTTTTCCTCTCAGTTTAGTCGGTATTAGTGAAGGCTACATTTTAAAATTATTTTTGGCGATATTAAACGATATATACAGGGTGTTCGATGAAAAAGTGATAATTGAAAATCCTATATTTTCTTAAACGGAATCACTTTAATTTTGTAACTCCTCAAAAAGTATTCATTAGATAAATCGCAAACTTTTAAAGGAGTGACCGAAGGAGTGACCTGCTTATCATTACAAATTTCAAAATCGAGTTGAATTAGCTTTATTTACTTGCCCTATTAATTAATATCTTAATTTATTAGTAGACAAATTTTAGTAACTTTTTTTTTGCAATTTTTTTTTTCTTATGGTCTTAGTTGTTTTTTATTGTTTGAATTGAACTATAGTTGTTGGCATAGTGTGCGGTGCTCTTCTGGACGATTTGCAATACTATCTTAAGGTCTAACCTGGAGTAGTCTTGTATCTTACAGGTGCGCAAAAAGGAGCCCCCTCATCCGATCAGAGTTGCGAAAACGATCGACGTGATCGCCAGGATCACATTTCCCAGCGCTTTCGCCGTCTTTTTGATATTCTTCTTTTATCATTACAACAGTTTCACGAATGTCTACGGTAACGAAAATTAGTAACGATAATTGGTAACGATAACAAGAAAAAAAAAACAACATTAATTACACCAGAAAGAAAAAAATCCTCAATTGTCCTTCTTCGTTCTTCATTCTACATTTCAAACTATACAGGTTGTTTGTTGTAAAAACGGTTACCATTATTATTGAATATTTGTTTGTTTGCTTAATATAAAAAGCAAATAGTTTTTAAAACTTTTTTTATTGGAAACTGCAAACAATCTTTGAATAAATAAAATTAAATAATATAATTGTGTTGAATATTATTCAAAATATTCGAAAAAAAAAAAATAGAAATGGCATGAAAAACATGTTTCTCATTCGTTACAAATTTGTTGCTACAGTAACCGTATAAATAGGTCATAATTAGAACCTTTAATAAAGGTAGCCGTTCATTAAAAATAAACTCTGTACTTATTTAACTACTGAAGCAATTCATTAATTATTATTATTAATGATTTAATTGCAACCGAAACGGTATAATTGTATCGATCGATAACGTAAATGGAAAATACACACAGTTATTAATAGCTATAACTACTAAATTAATAAACAAGGAGGACATTTTCGCGAAGTACATATCAATTCTTAGTGTGTGAGCGTGTGTGTGTGTGTCTGTGTGTGTGTGCGGAGAAAGGACTTACTATATCCAATATTTAATTATAGAGATAGGAAATTATAATGAATGCTTTATTTGCATACAGATATATAAAATCCTTAAAGATAATTACAAATAATAAATATCTAAAGTAATCCATTTGACGTAAATTACTACGAGAGGGATTCTAAAATTATCTTGAAAACTGTAGATATAGGATTTTTACCTGAATATATTCAAAAAAGAATCTAGTCGTCTCGATTTACGTGTTTCTTACTATATTAAACAGTATAAGTAATGAAAAAGAAACAAAACAAAACAAAAACAAAAACCAGAATACGGAAAAAGTTCGACAAACGTGTAGCACTGTAAATATTCAAAACTAGGAACTATAAGAAATATATAAATATATTTATTATCACACTGTATAAAAAAAAATATTTAAATTGTTGCTATTGTAGAAACAAAATTGCTGTTTTCTATATTTATCGTTAAAGGGGACTCGTTAAAGAGAATTTGTATTTATATTGTTGAAAAACTCTACCATAATTTTAAAATTAAGTTTTGTGATAAATTTTATAATTTAGGAAATTGTTGCTAATTTTATCTATTGTTTATTTGCTTCCCATTACCATATTTCATATTTTATTTTATTATGTTTTCTTGAAGTTTAATTATTGATTTTTGTAAGGTTTTTTTAAAAGATATTTTTACAAGAAAAAAAATGGCATCTTTTAGAAACTTAACAAATAAACAATTTTATTTTTGCAATTTTATTTTCTTACAATTTAACATTTTTAATATAAAAATCAATTTCCTATTAACTTGTAACTGCAAATATTTTTAAAATTACTAAAAATAAAAATTTCACCACCACCAGCCCTGCCATTTTTTAATTTAAGAACCGACTTTTACCAAATTGGTACAATCGGTTCAAAAATAAAAAACGGTAGAGTTGATAGAACATTTTTAGTCACCCTGTATTTGCAAAACTTTCATTTTTTTTTTTTTAGTTTATTTTTCTGTTCGAAAAAGAAAAAAACCTAAATCCAATTGGATCAAGTAAAAAAAGGTAAAAGTGCATTACTTCTTGTGATAAACTATAATTGAAAGGTCTATAACTATACTATAAAAATTAAAAACAAGAAAAAGAAAAGAAAATAAAAATATAGAAATAATTTAAATTCCAACTGTTTAAAATATAATATTCTTTACACTAAAAACTTACATAATGTATACTAAAAATACTCAAACAGCAGCAGTATAATTTGCTAAAAACTCACTAATTAACTGTAATTTCCTATCTACCGATCATTTGGTTTTGCGGGAAAGAATATATGTTAACTGAAAAGACATAAAATGAAAACTTTAATTTTGGTGAAATAGCTTTAAATAATTCTATAAAAATTAATATAATAAGCCTATCTACTTAAGAAATTATATAAAAATTATTATTAAAACAGCTAATCGCAAATTTAAATACGTACCTATTGAAATAATTTATACTTTTGTTGAAAGAAGAAAGGAAATTTAGTGAAGAAAAGTTTAGGAATCTGTTAAAAAAATATTAAAGAAAAAAGAGGCCAAAATATATTTCATTTAGGCTCAATCTGTACATAATTATCTAACATTTGATGCAAAAAAAAAAAATTGTATGGAAATGTTGTTTGATTTTATTTGTTTGTTTAAGATTATTTGCAAATTCAGGATGTTTAGATAGTTGTTTTTTTGTTATTACAAAATTATTTACTGCAAAAAAAATTCAAATAAATGAGCAAAATTATTTTTCAATATAAAAACTAAATGAAACAAGCAAAAAAAATTAGAAAATAATAAAAATTATTAATGATTATGTATTTTTATTACTTTTCCTTTAATTATTATCATAAAACAAAAGTTGTTTAAATATGATACAGGTTGTTACAAAAGTATAAAGCATTAATATTAAATTAATTGGTTTATAAAACAGAAAAACCAAAACAAAAAAAAGTTTTGAAGAAAATTTAATTAGTGTTTAAAAGAAATTTAAATTTTAAATTATTAGTACATTAATTTTTTTTTTAATAATTCAGACTATTATCCATAGTTTTTAATATAAAAAAACAAAACTCATAATTATATTATATTAAATCATTAAAGTTTTTTTAATAATAAAAAACAAAATCGATAAAATATTCACCAAATCTATTTTTTTTTTATTAATTAAGCTAAACAAAAAATTATTTTTCTGCTAAAAAGCAAACTATCTATTCATTCTGAAATAAAACCTGACAACATTAACATTTGTAAAAAAAAAGGTATACTTTTAGCATAAACTGTACAAAAGAAGAAGAAATAACTGAAAGCATGGTGCGAAAAATTTCGATGTCTATCTAATATGTATTATAAACGTAGCTTATTCCTTTCTTTTTCACGACACTTCATTCTATATTATTGCCGTTCTTAATGTTAGCCCAATTATTCTTAATGCGTGTTTGTTTTTCACTGCCAGTAATCTCTTAATTATTCGTTACGATTAATAGAAATGCAAAAATACAAGTGGAAATTACTACAATTTGTCTTTCATAGGAAACGGAAAGTAACACATAGGCAAATAGGCAAAGCCACCCCAAAACATGTAAAGATTACTCATTTCGCATTCCTTTTCGAAAGTAGTCCTTAAGTTATCTCACCAATTAGTAATAGAAGAAATTATATTAATAAAAATATATTATTGCACGAAAAATTATATACCGGGTGTCAATATAGATTACAATTTTTGAATATTATCAAATTAAAACTTGAAAATTTTATTTAGGAGAAAAAATTAATTAATTTTCTCTGTTTCAAATCATTTTTTCTTTTCGGTTTATCCAGCAATAGTATCTATTTCTATTTATCAATGGAACACTTTGTATATTAATTAAATTTTGAAGTTTTAATAAATTCTAAATACATTGGTAGATTTTTAACATCATTTTGAACTTAAAGTAATAGTTTACCAATGATTTTATTCTTTGGTTAATTAGTCTTCATAATTACTGCATTATTTCTTGCTTGCATTCTTTCCTTTAAAAACTCAAAGCTGATTTCTTCTGTTTTAAAGGGATTCCTATAAATTATCTATAGTTTATCTGTAACTGTTTTATGCAAATTTAAATGAAATGTTGCTCTGTCTGTTCCAAATTATTCTTTCTTTAAAAATCAATTTACAAATTTGGATCGTTGCTCCGACTTCAACTTAGTAAGCTATTTAATCGAATTTATTTTAATTTGATCATCCAGATAATACTAAAAATGCTGTAAAGACATTATTAACATTCAATATACAGGGTGTTCTAATAAAACAAAAGTAATAGCCCACTTAATATAATTTCAAAAATTTCAATGAACAACAACAAACCGCAATTCATTGACGCCAGGTATATTTATCCAACAAAAAAAAATGGAAGTGTAACTATAAGTAATATCGTTAATTAAGGCTAATAGCTAATTATTATAACCGAACCCATGCCAATCGGAAAGTTTATTTCGATTTCCATGGCGATCGAAATAAATTTTCGCAGCGCGCACGATCATAGAGCAGACACTGTGATGGCGGACTGAAAGCTTTGAACCAATTAATTAATTAACAAAATACATTATTCACAAGGTATATATATATATATATATATAAATATAAAAATAAATTATATAACTAATTGATATTTCTATACATGCATACTAAATGTATTAATTATTATACTGATAAAGGTATTTAAGAGCATTGAACCACTTTCGATTTACGTGCACTTACTTAGAACTATCAATATGGATAATATGTGGGGCCAGAACTACGAAACAACTAATCGATTATTATTAATTAAGTGAAAAACAAGAGTTTCTAAAAAAAAAAAAAAACCAAATAAACTTTGTTTGCTTCAAAAGTTAAGACAAAGAGAAGAAGAGGACGAATGGACTGCTCTGTATGCGTAAAGTGGAACGCGTGATTTTCGCGGTTTTGGCCCGCCCGATGACTTTTTAGAGAGCACCCTTCGCAATTATTTATGTAAATATTTCGTGCTAATTATACATCGAGTTGTACATACTGTTTGCAAATTTGAGCTCAAAGGTTGGAAGCAGCACGAATTTCCTTCCCATTTGTTGACTCTCTTTAATTCTTCGACCCTCCTCTATTGTGCATTACCAACGCTTCTTCGTCTCTAATCTAATCTAACGGTGCAAAACTGCAAATTTAGACTATAAAGATTAGATTCATTCTGAAGATATTTATTACCAAGTACTTATTAATTATATATATATATATATATATGAAATCTAATGGTCTAATGTGTAATAAAATATTTATATTACTTACTTAATTACCTAATGTATTGAATTATTTAAAGAGAACGCAAATTATAAACCCTTATGTAAATACATCGAATAATTCTATTGAACCAACACAATTACTCATTAGGAATTTAATTATAAATGTATCAACCTGTTAAAATAAAATTTAATAATCAATATTTGGTTTTTGTTTTGTTGATTTTTTTTATACAGAATTTGAATACAGGGTAGTGTAGCAAGAGAGTAGCAAGGAATGAAATTTTTGTATTTAGTCAATTTTCGGATACCCAAAAATGCAGTTACAATTTGTGGTAATTTAATTTTTGTTTGTTTAAAAATTGACAAATCGTCCTGAAAAATTAGTAACATTTTTCCAAAAATTGACGAGATTGTAGAGGATTATTTTAAAAATAAGGAATGATTGAAAAATAATTGACAATCGTCTTTATTTTATTGAATAAAAGAATCCAAATAGGGAAATCCAGCCTATGTTCCAAATTATATTACACGTTTATGTTTTTACTTTGTCTCAAATTATGGTGTCAAAATTCAAATTGCTTCAATAAATTTTACAGAAATTGAAGTTAGAATTTGATTTGAAATCTTTATTTTATTTGATAAAATATTTAGTGAACCGCTTAGTTGTAAACAAAAATTTAAGCTGCCTCACGTACCTTTTTAAACCCCGGCGCTTTCATAATGAATTTGATATGTTTTTATATTTCGATGCAAAAAAAGGAACATTGAATTATTGAATAAAAATACATATTACTTCAATACATTTTATTGAAATTGAAGTTGGAATTTGAATTTGAATTTTCACTTTAATTATAAAATATAATGTGAACCTTGGGGTTGGAAACTGAAATTTATGGCACACTTAGGTACTTTTATTCCCGGCGCCTTCACAATGAATTTTACATGTTTTTAAATGGCGATGGATAAAAGGAAAATTGAATTTTGAATTCCCAAAATAAGTTTTTAAAATTCTAAATATATATTTTTATTTGAAAAAAAAAGAACCATATTTCTTATTTTATTTAAACAAACGAGTAACAAAATTTTGAAATTGCTTTGTATTGAAATCTTAAAAAGATATAACCCCGAAATTATTGGAAATAATCTTAATTTTTATATATTAATGGTCTCAAGTCAGTTTCTTAAATTATTTATACCTTATTTATACCTTTTCACATTTACACCATTGTTTTGACTAACTTTATCTCCAATATTTTTCTTCTTCCCGGCTGTAAATTTGATTTTATGTATTTGCTCTTTCTTTCCGAATTATGACAAACTGTTTATTTTTGTTTTGATTACAGACAATTACTTAAATATTAGATAAAGCATTGATTTTATAGCTGGATTGATTAAAATCCGTTGAGTTTATTTATTTAAAATTCAAAGATTTTTAAAGAAATGTTTACCAAAATTTGGGGCAGTGAGAGTATAATAATAATTCTGATTTAACTGGAAATAACCTTTACTTTAAATTTTTAAACAAGAATCCGCAATTATCACTTTTTTGGATTCCTGGGATTATTTTCAGGCAAACCTATAACGTTTATTATAAAAAATATTACAAAAAATATATTTTATACCTCTAATTATTACATCTAATTATTAAATTTTACCATTGAGTTTATTTTCTGTATCAATATAATAAATTGTGTTTATATTATGCAAATTTCAAAATTCGAACCCTCACTAAGGATTATTTTAAGCCACTGAGATCTAAAACAATAGAACTAAAACTATTGAGTTTGTATAGGTGCAAATTGAAAGCCAGCAGTGATAATATTTCGTTTTGATTGTTCACACGAGATAGCAAATATCAGCTTTTAAAATCGTAAAATTTAAATTACGCCTAAAATTATTAAATGCTTTTTTATTGTCACATATTACTTAAATTGGAAATAATAATAAGTGTATTTAAATATTAAATATTTAACCGGTTTAAAAAAATAAGTTGGTGCCTTTAATTCCAAAAAACAAATTGTTAATCATTATTAAACTTAATGTTGGAAATAAATATATTAATAAAATTAGACAGGTCTGCAAAAACAAAAATCGGCGATATTCTTAAAATTAGGTAAAGTATTGTTTGTGCAAATCAATGCTCTCTTCTCATCGATCCGCTCTGCTAATGTCTAATATCATAACATAAAAAATCACCCTGTATTTAAAAATTTATAAGATTATGCGACATCTGTAGGTGTGATCAGTAACTCAGAACAAACGTAACCACAAAAAATATCCTCCCTAAGATCCTTTCTCTTTCTTTCATAGTTTCTTTCATTATCCTTAGACTTTTCAAGATTTGCAACATTACCTGACAAAAAACAACTGGAATAACTTAAATAATGAGTGCAAACGTTATTTTGGGCATTAGAGTTGTGCCTAACGAATTCAAACGCATAAAAATTGATAATATAGACTTGGAAAACAATGTAAGTGTACTGCGAGAACATGCATCCAATAATATTGCTAAAACCAAAGACAGCATTGGTAAGTTAAAAATACATTTCTTTACAATTCCACTTCTTAGCATTATTACAATAATAAAGTGGCATTTTAAGAATTAATCTTTGGCGGAATAATTCTGGAAGACAATTGTTCGATTTCTTCTTATGGCATCAAAACTGGCTTTACAATTTATGTGACTGAAAAAGCAATAACTAAAAAACCAATTGTCGATATGAAGAAGCCCACAAAGGAACAAATCCGTAATGTGTTGCGTTACTGGGCCATGGATTTTCACAGCAGAAGTACTTTGCAGGTATAACATACAACTAAATTCATTTTTTTAAATTTATTTATTAAGTAAAATTGCAGAAAATCTACTGTACAGAAATCCTAAACGTTATAACAGCTGCTCATCCGGAATTAAAAGACGATCCAGTTTCGCTTGCCTATCTGAAAGATTTGGAACTTTTGTACACTTTTACCGATGAAGAAGTCTTCAACAAAGTCATTGATGCTCATCCTGTTTTACTGCAACCCTTATCGGAACTAATGGGTGAAATCTTAAAGGACAGCGGGTCTCAGCAAGCCACTACAAGTACCGGCTACTCGTACTCCTTGGAAGCGTTATCTGACGAAGAAGACGATTCTACTGAAGACACAAGAGAAGGACATCCTTTGGTCAGGAACTCTTCGTTCAATGCAATAACTGCGGCCCAATTGGCGGCAGCCATTGAGAACGCGCAGACAAACTTTTCGTCGACGGGACAAGTGATTCAGAGTAGCACGCAAAGACCCAGATTGTCCGGGAATGTCATCACCAATGAAATGTTCGGCAATGCTTTACAACAGGCTTTCATAGCCAGTTCCAGTAATGGAACAGGTAGCGGTAGCGGAACGCAGCCGCCAAGTAATCCCGGTGAGGAGTCCATGATGAACATGAGGACAAGATTGATGCCGCAGTTGAGGCAAATGCAAGAGATGGGATTGTTGAATGAAGCGCAGAATCTGCGTGCTTTGCAGGCTGCCAACGGAGACGTCCAGGCTGCCATCGAGTTGGTTTTCAATGGAGTCATCGAGTGAATTTTCTGCTGCTAATATTATTAAAACTTTTTTAATGTCCTTCATGTCTTTTTTAACATTTGTATGTAATTATTACTTGCATAAAATACGTTGTTTGTACAGGGTTTTCGTTTTTCACCTTAGGGCATTAGTTTTGGAAAAACGGTGAGATATCTATTTAATTTCTTCATTAATCGTTGTTGTTTGGGCCAAATTCGAGATCCACTAAAATAGTGTTCACCACGTGTTCACTTCCGACCATTTCCAGTTATACCGGAAGTACATGTCAACTTTGATATTTTAAATAAACGCTATTTTTCTATTTAACTAAAACCTAAAACGCAAAACTACTTTTCTTTTTCGAACATTTTTTTTATACAAATACATTTTACTAAATAGATATAGATATTTGTCTAAAGTACAATACTTCTAAAAACTTACATTAAATGATATCGTAGTGTTAAAAAGTTTTTAATAATACTTTGCCAGGAAGGGCACAATATACTCTGTGACGTCCCTTTGGACGCGCGTTAAAAAGTCGTTTACGTAAATGACATTCAAACATAGAACGCCCTTTTTTGCTAGTGGCACAAATTCGGAAAAATCTGCTTTCTTCAACTCTATAAAACAATGCGTAGCGTAAATATCTTTCGTGAAAGGAGGGCTAAAACAAACCAATCAGTTAGAACAGTACCATCTATATGTTTCCATCCACATTTTGACTTTCAGAATGTTGATTTTTCATGCTCTTGTATGATTAAAATCAAACATTCTGAAGGTCCAAAACGGATATTCAAATTGTACATTACCTGGCATCGACAATTTTTGCACCTCCAGCCTCCAAAACGCGCAGCAACGGATCCTTCTTATGGCCGATTACAATAGCTTTGATGTCGTGGAAAGCACCGTAGCCTCGCCGTTTCAATTCCTCGCGCCAGTAAAAGCAAGCTGCTGCTCGTTCAGCATTACTTTTCTCCACTGTGAAACGATGACTGCTCTTCGGATTGCCGAATTCGTAATCGGCTTCCTATTTTATAAGTTTAATTAATTATTTACAAAATAAAAATAAAATTACTATTAAAAATATTTGTCAAAAAGGAAAAAAAAAGGAAAAAATACCTCAAGTAACTTTCCTGCAGTTGCCGAATCTTCAACGTATGAAGTATGTAAGACCCAATGACCTGCCGCCATGGACGCCAGCAATTTCTCGTTGCGATTCAATTTTTCGCATATCAGATGCGTACTCATCGGATCGTAATTTACCAGATTTGAAACTGTGCATCCGAGATTTTCCAATTTTTTCATCAGTTCTTCCCGGTATTCTGTTTCAACGCCGGAAATCATAAAAACTTTGTGGGTTGTCGCAGAAGTTGTGTGCTTTAAAGAAGATAGAAGTAAATATTGACAAAAAAAAAACGATAAAAAGAAAAACAATTACCATATTATCGTCCCAACCCACTGTCAACGGTTGCGAAACTTTCTCGCGAGAAGTATTGTGTTCGGCTTCGAAGAAATCCATTTTGGACGGTACACTTGGACGTCCTTTAAAAGTCGAGCCGCCGCTTGCCATCAAATGGTTTTCTAAATTGTCCAGTAATTTTGACATGGCCTCAGCATTTCCCGAACTTTTCGGAGTTGAAGGCAACGAATTTAATGCTTCCCGCAAACTATTTTCGTTCTCTAATTGGCAATCATCAATTTCGGTATTTTGAGTATTCTGTTGTTGTTGTTCTACTTGTGAGTGCCCAACTTGCAAGTTTTCCCAAAAGCGCCTTTTTATTTCAGACAACGGCTTAAATATTCCAAGGAAAAAAAAAATAATTATAAAAAAACAACAATTAAAATAATTATAAAAGAAAAGGAGGATAACTTACAGTGCTATCTCTTCTTTGCCGATCTGAGAACTTATCAATCAATCTTTTAAACTGCTTGCGCAATTCCGGAGGCGGCGGATCCTGAACGAAAGCACCGTACGGAGTATCGGGGGTGGTCATGGAATCGTCCGGTTTGAAATTGGGTGGCGTGCTGAAACCGTCGCCGCCGGACATTTGTGGCGATCTCAAATCGCACATTTTCTGCACGCGAGCAATGGCTTCGGTAACAGGCGTTACCTGGCTGTAGAAACGTGGCGAATTTCTGTGCGGCGTTTTGAAACCGTCAGGCACATTCGCTTCACAATTGAACTCTTTTAATTTTGCAATAGGTGTTTTTGAAGTCGTCGCCGGTGCTAAACTTTCATCTGAAATTTCATCAGTATTTTTTTTTACTTTTGTAAGAAAATAAATCAAAATACCTTTGTTATTTTGTGGTTCATCTAAATTTGTCATTGTGGTTGAACCTATTGACTGGCCACTTTGTTCAACTGCTGCAGTTTTATTTTTTTCCAAATATTTCGCTAAAATTAAAAAAAATCGGTAAAGTTCCCATAACTTACTAAAAAACAAACAAAAAAATAACAAACCTTTGCTTTCTCCAATGAGAAATTCAACAATATCAACCATTTGTTTTTCTTCGGCACATTTAAACACCCACATTTTATCAACGACAGGCAAACCCCATTTCAAAGCCGCAGTGTATTTCTTTCCGGACGCCTCCGCACTTATCAAATGCGTTGTGGCCAAAAGGTCCTTGTTGGGTATGGTAAATTTGGCAAGGCAATCTTGCACTTGTCCTCCCAACGAACTAATCGCGTGCATTAAATACTCCTTTTCGGAAGAATTGAGGCCACTTAAACAGAAAACGGTGCCATGCAGAATATCCAAACTTATGTCGAACGGTTTGTGGTACTGTTGCAAAGGCAATAGCTGTCGTTGCGAGTGGCACTCTTCTATCCAGAGATGCGTGACAACATTTAGGGCTTCGATTGGTGTGCTGCTTTTGAAATCCAAAGGGACCACAGCATAATCCGGTATACCTTTAAACTTCTTGTCCACCACTTTTCCACCTAATTCCTCTGTCCAATTTTTCAGTATTTCCTCTTCAGATTGCGTATAAGTGATCAGAAATTTTAAACCTGTAAATGGCCCTTTTTCCGATACATCCATCGATATGCTGATACTGGGCATCGAAACGGTTTCTTCTTCTTCTTCATGCACAGGCATGGAAAAAGCAGCTAATGCTGCATCGGTATTTTGCGTATTGCTTTTACCTGCAACTCCTTCCATTTAAAATTTTAAAAATTAATAAAAATAAATAAAAAATTATATACCTTGAGAATTTAAATACTGCTTCAATATATTTTCATCTTCTTCCGCAAAATCCACACCTGCAATATCTTCTTTTTGAGATTCACCTTCCAAAACAGTATTGTTTCCTTTTAGAAGAGAAATAGCCTACAGTCAAAAAACAAAAACGTAATTAAAGCAACTAAATATGACAAACAAACAAAAAAATACTTTTTTGCTTAGTGGAGATTTCGTTTGACTGCATGGCGAAGTGTTTAAATTACTGGAAGAAACCAAATATTTTTCAACGGCCGCTGGACACTGACCGTTCATGCTATCTATGAGCCAATTAACATTGACTACGGAACAAGGCAGATTTTTGCTGGAAATCAATTTCATTTCCGGACATGCCGCATTTCCAACAATCACATGTGTCGTTTTGTCAGTCAGGGTATCGTAACGCGTCGCCCCGGAAAAATTTATAATTTTGCATAATTTTTCGTTGTGTCCCATCGAAAATCCAGCCAAATATATCTGAAAACGATCACACCAGTTGTCGTGATTACAAAATTCATTAAAAAAATTCGAACAGGTATTAAGAAAAAACAAAACAATCGATTTTTTGCAACTAAAAAAAAAATAAAATTAATAAAAATCAGGTTTTTAAATTAAACCCAGGATGGTTCTTAAAATGCAAAAAAGTCGCTATTTAATAATCAAAAGTTAGAGTCATTTCCGGTTTCTATATTTGAAAGGCTTCCAACCAAAAACCACTGCGGAAGCAATCAAACTTTTTTTCAAAGGAAAACAAGGAAAGTAAAACATTCCAAACAACCAAATACTTAATTACTTACATTGGTAACAAAATTATCGTGAATTGTTTCCAAAACAAACAAAAAAATACAAACACCAATACTTACGACACATCCATCCAAGTAATGTCCAGCAAGTTTAGCCTTTTTAATGTCCAGACTATCAATGACATCGTTATCATTACTGGGCCTTTTTAGCGAGCGGTTAACCGGTGCGGAAATAGTGCTGGCAATAGTCTCGTCGATTCTGGATGGAGCTGTAACTGTCGTGGAACCGATGCAGCTCATCATGGAAAAATTCGGCTCGCAAAACTGACTGCCCTTCGTCGGAGTTGAAGTTGAAGCTTTCAACGCATAGTCCTGCACGTTCGGCAAACAGTATTCTTTCTTGATGCTGTCGTGAATCCACTCCTCGCTTACGCAGTCAATTTTATGCTTGACGGCCGCCTTGTATTTGGCACTGGAGGTGTCTTTGCAAATGAGAATATCGGTGGTCTTCAGGTTCATGTCTTTGGAAACTTTGCCGCCGTTGTCGGTAATGAGATTGATCAAATCGGTCGTTTCTTTTAATGCTATTTTAAAGCCGGTCATCGACATGCTGAGGTTTTGGAACACGGGGCACTTGTGTTTCTTAAATACGGCATCAGACGCGTGAATTGCTTGTTTCTGACTCAAATCCCAAACATCGTTAACGAACGACTGTAGCATTATTTCGATTCCTTTTGCAATGGCTGCCTAAAATGCAATTATCCCCATTATTTGTTATGAAAAAAACAAAAGCTAACAAAAATTTTGTTCCACAGCCAACCAACTTTTTTGCTGCAAATAAAAAGAAAATAAAAAGCTTACGTGATATTTCTCAGTTCTAACGGAATCAGTTATCAAATGTGTTGTATTAGATACCAATTTAGTGGTAAAGATACCAGCCATGTATTCAACTTTTGTTTTCACAGCTTTCTTCCCTTCTTTTGTTAGACTTGAACAGCAGACAATGCAATTTTCCATAGCTAGATTGGAAACGGCTGCGCCTAGCTTAGGAATTGGTTTGTTTTCTAATAAACATTGCATTAAACACTGTGGACCAATAATTCTAAAAACAAATGAGAAATTTCTGGTAAAATTAAAGGTCCAGAAAAAAATATAATTGTCATTACAAGCAGTCCTGTTTCAATGCCTTCTCAAATAGTGTCCCTTTGAATTCGAGGAATACAATGGCATCAATCTTTTGAAATTCAATCCTGGCACCTTCAGATTCATGCATCCATATCGGCTTCATTCTGTTCACCTTTGCAGCCTTCGAAGACATTAAACATATACATTACAGTCATGTAAACGAATAAATACTTTGCTTACCGAGAAGGCTTCATGCATTTCTTCGGGTAATTCGGATTCATTTCTGCAATTATCCGGAATTACAAAAATAAGACCAAGCATGATTCCTAACCTAGAAAACGAAACAAACTTATCAAACTATAAGCAATTTTTAGGATTTAGCACTACTGCAAAGTAATTTTCGATGGCTATAAATAAGCTATAAAGAAACATTGTAAAGTCATTGATAATGAACATTTATTTAAGAAAAACAAACTTACAAAATCCGTTGGACAAACACTTACAAAATCAAACACTGAACTGTCAAAAAATGTTACAATGTCAAAGACATATCAAGGACTTTGGTTTTCACGGTAAACACAACCTAAAAAATGTTCGAAACGAAAGTAGCATGTTGTAAATGTTGTTAAGATGTTTAAATTAAATCACAGAGCTTTATTTAAACTAAATTATGTGTCGTTATCATTAGTACGAAGCATTCGAAGGAAAAATTTATTAGATCCGGGCGTTCAGTACAGAGCTGGCTTACTAGATGTAAAAAATATTGATGAATATGAGTTCGAGGGTGACTTTAATAATTTAGATGTTGTCGCTGAAGAACACCATGCCGAAACTAGACGTTTAAAGAGAGTACAAGAATTTAATATTATTAAGCAAAAGTATTTTAAAGAGAAGCTTCCAAACTTTCTTAATTGGGCTGATAAGAAGCAAATACAATATTTGCACAATGTGGATCCTGATGAATGGTCTGTGGAAAAACTATCAGATGCCTTTCCTGCTACTCCAGAAATAATTAAAGTAAGATTTCCTTTTTATTGATTTTTTTGCTAATGGTTTCATTGTTAAATAGTTAACTAGCTAATTAAAAAAGACATCATGGATAAAAACCATTGTTTCTCTGTTTGTTTATTTTACCATGGCAACATTGCCATGATTATTACCATAGTAACACATATCAAATTATGAATATTCCGTTTTACTGTTTAACAAAAGAACAAATTGTGTTTTAGAAAATTCTAAAGTCAAGATATGATAAGAACAGTGAAAAATCAGTGAAGACGCACGACGGGAAAGTTTTAAACAATTGGAAACTGTTCAGGGAAGGAAAATTAGATCTTCCACGCAGCCTCAAAGAACACTTATCGAAATTTACATCCAGAGAAATTCAAATGCCTCCATCAGTGGAAATTCCCCCGAAGAGACCTCTGAGTTTAAAATCGGGCGAGTTTTCCTCGATAATAAAAAGCTATGAATCTTTGAAGGGAAACAAAAACCAAATTGAATCAACAACCAATAAAGCAATGGCATTCATTGAAAAGAAACCGTCAAGTTTGAAGAACGACAAGAAATTAACGACCTTTGATCAGTTTTCGAAACAGGAAGAGATTGCAAAAACTGAACAGAATTCAAATGAATTTGCTACTTTAACAACTGATGCGAATGCCATCACTGTAAAATCAGAAGAACTAAATTTAAAGGTGGAAAAATACCAAAAAAGTTCTTCAAGGGTTTCCCTGTCTCAGAGAAAGTACGCCAATGTTATGAATTACCCGGAATTTATACAAATACCCAAAGACAAAGTTATAAGAGGGCACACTTATAAGTTGAACGATTGTTATTACGATTCTGATGGATATTTTCTGTACCGAGTGCCTGGGATGCAATAAAACAAACGATTAAAATTAACATTATTTTTTATTCTTAGAATTATCATTTAATTATTTATACTTTCATCGTGTATAAGTTAAAAAACAAAAACAAGTGACTAGTTTTTTTCGTCAATTTAACAATAGTTCTTTTTAGCAACCAAATTTGTTGTAAATTACAAATTTGTTAGAATATTATCTTATGATGCAATGAATTAGTTTTTAAAAAAGCGCTAGAAATGCTTTTTTTAGACGAAATCTATTATTGAATTTAGTTGTTATTATTCCAAACAAATGCCTTGGATCCAGGAACTTAGATCGGTGGTATCTTCGCAATCGATGACTATTTCTTGAGGCGCTTCCGGTGTCAACAGCAATTGCGCGGCAGTTCTTCCTGATAGGTAGGCTCCATGTACAGTTGAATAAAAGTTGCTGTGTGTGTGTTCCCCAGCAAATAAAAGCACAGGCTGTAAATGTAAAAAAAAAATCAACTTTTTACCTCGATTATTATCATTAATGCCGCGGCTCAGACAGACGGCGCATTCTGATTGGCTAGAAAAGTAACATAACTGGCAAGAAAATTGATATCCAATGCGAATGGTTAATTCATTTGGAAATTATAAGACGTGAGCTCCGATTGGACGAAACCTAACATTTCAGAGCTTTGACTGTAAAATTTGTTTTGGGGATTACCATGGTAACCATTGGTTGCTTTGATAACATGAAATGTTTTGAAGAAACCAATTATTTGCAATATCCGAGTGACCATAGGCTTGAAACAACTTTGTTTTTTTTCCTGCTTTTCATTATGAATTTTCCGAAAGTTAGAATAATTGGATGGTAGTATTCAATGCATCTTTCATCCATAATTATAGCTGGGCTGCCATTGGCTGCTGTAGACATACTATTAAAAACACAGCGCGAAATTCAAAATTTGAGTTTTTCAAAGGGCTACTGCATAAAAATTAGAAATGGTACAAACTTCAAAAAAATGTTAAAAGATAGCCCTCATTGAGTACTACCATTTAAGGATTTTATCGTTTCGAAAAATTATAATGAGCAGGTAAAAAATAAAGACTTTTTCCATGTAATTCCATTTGGTCGGAAGGAAAGAGCGATACCCGGTACAAGCAATAAATAACACAGATAGTAAACAAAGTTATTGTCGCATGAACTTTGTAATAATTTATAAGTAAATACTTTGTTTGCTGGCCCACCAGTGTAAGTTGAAATTGTCAAACTTCTACGATAATAAGAAAATAAAATAAAAAGAAATTCACCTTTGATTGATTTTTGTGTGCAAATAACGGTTGAGCTAAACATTCAATATCAATTTGAGAAGCTCCCACAGCTATTGCAGTATAAGATCCTTTTGTATAAGGCTGACTATACCAACTTGTACTAAAAAATAAAAATGTAAGAAAATGTAAAAATCGAATTCGGAAAAAACAAGCAAACCACTTACCAGATGCATTTTTTAGGCTTTGGTATGAAAGGATCATTAAGAAACTTTCTCAGAATATTTGTGCAAGTTTCCGCCACTACGTCAGACGAAAGCGTTTCCATAAACTCGGCCTCTTTGCCGGAAATCCACCCCAAAAGCAATGTATCTGATATTTTAGCAAAGGAGTAGATTTTCCGGAACCACGATTTGCTGAAGTCATCACTGTTGACTTTCGAGTCCCAAAGCAATAAGACTTCAGTGATATTCGGATTGAGGAACGGCCTTTCGTACTCCAAAATGATTTTGTCCACCGTGCCAAAGAGCAGTCTATCAATCGCTTCCAATTTATATTCGGGCAAAGGTGGCTGGAACAACGTATCGCTTTTGTGCTTCAAAACGCCCAACGGAACAGTGCATATCACATGATTGGCAAAGAACTTTTTGCCATTTTCACAAGTCACCTCCACCGGATCGCTCTGATCGCTTTTATCGCCGCTTTGACTGCCGCCATCTTCAATTACTGTTCTATCCGAGTCGTCGGAATCGTTGCCGTTATTATCGGAATTTCCGTTTTTACTCCAACAGATCAAACTCACAGCATGATCAACATACAAACACTCCATGGGTATGTGCTTAGTAACAGGCTGCAAAATGGAACTGTAGCCTTCAGGCAACACTATATTACCTCCTTGCAATTCCGTATAACTGCCAATTTCCAGCAAATCAATCTCCGACATGTCATTACAACCAGATATACAGGTCTCTCGTTTTAGTAAACACTCAAAGATCATTTCCTTCAAATGTCTGTCATTTAAATCTTGAACACTATTTAAATACAACTGGATTTCTAGTCTTATGTGGTCGCCCACACTATCAATACCGTCAGGTGGCAAATACTGCGTCACAAAATACTCTTCGCATCTCTTCAGGAAACACAAATACGCCTCGTAGATTTCGTGCAACACATTGAAAGGAACTTGCTTTCCATTTTCGGTGGCTGCCACCACTTTGTGAGGCTTCCGAATTTGCATTATATCAACTAAACCATTTTCCATTGCTAATTCATACACAGGATTACCAAGAATGCCGTGGATCCAGTTCGCTCCTAATTCCACCTTTTCAGCGCCTATTTCTATTTGCACTATTCGGCCGCCTAATCTTTTTCGAGCTTCCAGCAGTTTGAAATCGGTGAAGCCGTTTTTCGCCAAGTGGTAGGCCGCCGACAGTCCGGCCATTCCGCCGCCTACGATCAGCACTTTGCATTTTGTTTCATCTTCACCGAGGCTTTCATTGTTGCTCATATTTGTCGGATTGTTGGAAATAGTTGAAGCGGTTACATTTGTTTATTTAATTGATTATTTGTTGATTTGTTGGGTAGTAATTTGTTATGATTTGCATAACACTGCTGACCTCTGTCTAGTATTCGAATTGTCATCTGTAATCGTTTGACATCTTGCAGTCTGTCAAATTGCAAGGACCTGCATTATCCTTTAAGTTTTCCCGTAAAAATTACTGTAATTTTCTTAGTATTTTAATTGTTTTTGCGTTTGTTGTTAAAGTTTCAATACTTTTATTGTTTAAAGCATTGGAATTATTTAAGAAGCTTATTTTATTAAAAAAAATCCTTTGGGGAATCCTTTAATGAAAGCAGATAGTGTAGTTGCCTACAGTTTAGTTGTGAATTGCTTAGCAACGAAAACAAAAAAATGTTTATTATGTTGTTTGAAGCAAATCAGTGATTAAAACATTGTTTTATTGTTTTAATTTAAAGTGATTAGTGAACTAGTGAACTATTTACATATTACAGTGTCGACTATCTAATAAATGTAAGTAATTATATGTAATTATAGATACTTGGTGGATAACTAATAAGTCACAGTAAGGATATGGTCCGACGGTCACCTTTTTTTTTTAGCGGTTAGGTGGGCGGAAATAATCGGTTATGTTCCTGTTCCTGAAAAATCGTTACTTTTGGATCTCAATTACTGAAATTGTGGGTGCCATTATCATATCCTAAACTAATTTCAATGTTATTTAGTGCCATTATTCTCATATTTAATTATATTTATCGTAATATTATAAATAGAGATTGAACAAACGTTAGAAGCTAAAAGCAAAAAGGATAAAATTAGTAATTGTGTGATATTTTTAGGGGAACAAAACATGAAACTTACATTAATGAAATAGTGCACTCTTAAAATGCCAAAATTTCCCAGTGGTTCTCCGATTGGTTTTTGTACCCTTAAATTAATAATGTTCCAAATTGTTTGAAAGTCTCTGTCGGCTTCATAATTACTGATTTCATTTAAAATTGTTAATAAACCTTCATTAGACGTTGTTAATAATTCAGAACTATGTAAAATAAAATAGACTGAAAGCAGTTCAACTCCCAAAAAGAATAATGAAATATTTTGATATTCCTGAAGAAGAAAAAAAAAAATAGAATCGTAAAAACACAACAGACAATCAATTCATATAAATATTACCTCAACAAGATTTGCACTAGTAATTCCCAGTACAATCGTCGAATTGGCAATTGAAAGTAACGTCGGTAGTTTTACTAAAGAGCAATATTCTGAATATAAACTAGAAATGAAAATAATAATCGGTGGTTCTTGTTTGAAGTGATATTGCACAGACGAAAGAAAACCTTAATAATTCTTGATGGATTTTAACACACTTAATGAGATATGTTTTCTTCTGGTCCCCTCCATTTGGGATACTTATTGTATGCTCAATAAGATGTTGCAATTCTTTAATTTCATTAGCCACCAAATAATTATTACTGGCTAATAAAGTCATATCGCTGACGCAAGGGGGTACTAGCAGATTTAGAGGCACAATTAATTCCAAAGTTAAAACTATTTGACTTATTGGAAAATACCAAATATGTTCAATGAAAATTGGCTAAAATTATAATTTGTTTTTATTCAGTGGAAGTGGCAGATTGAAGATACCAACGGGTATTTTTGGACCGATTGGCCCGTTTTTTAATTTTCTTTTTTTATAACATCGCTTTGGTTTTTAATGATTGTTGATTTAAACATACAGAGTGACTGAATGACCCCCGTCCGATTAAATATTTTTTTACTATTAAATAAGTCAAAAATTTCATATTTTCAATTTTGTATTTTATGATCGAGATAACTATTGGTTATAGGCCAACTTCATTACTTTAAATGGCCCTAATTATGGAATTTATTTATTTTTTAATAGGTGTTAATAAAAAAAATAATTTTACTCAATTTTTAAATTGAATGTTTTTGTGGCCACTTTTCGGGAACCTTTCAACGCAATAAGCCAAAATTACTCATTACGATTTAATCAGTCACCTTGTATGCAACGTGCTTTCTAATATCATAAAATGTCTACCTTGGTCTCAAATTATGGTTTACATTTCTTAAAAAATCTTGCATCAACGAAGATAAATAAACTTCACGGTTTTTGATCATTCCATCTTGAAAAACAATGCTATATGCGAATATTTTAAATTAGGTGTAAATTTTAATAAGTTTCAGTAAATTTTATGAAAGTAATTAGTATTTGTGTCTCATAATTTGGGACAAAATGGCAACCAATTTTGATAAGTTGTAATAAAATATATTGAATTAATGTGAATTTGTTTGCCATAATTTGGAAGAAAATAAAAACAGAAATGAATACCTTAATTTGGGACAGAGGACAGAGGTACTAAATAAATAATTGCATAACATTACCCTTCGAAAGTAGTCACACTTTTGTACAAACATATCTGGACAATCAATTATAAACCAAACATAGATGCATAACAGTATTGTTGTAAGGATCCATATTCTAAGAAATACTTTGCAAACATTGTTAATAACTTGAATAATATTTTCGGAACTTTTGTTTGCGATACGACAGAAGCAATGAACCATTTTTAGGATCCAAAGTCCGTTTTTATGATTATAATGCAGTAAACACATTGCATTGAATATTAGTAGCAACCATTGCATATTGGTTAGAAAATGTCTTTTTTTCCAAGGAATAATACCAATCGCTAGAATTTTAGGTCCAAATAGATTATTATAACAATACCGGTGTATGAATTAAGATATTGACCCATGCTTAAAAAAATTTGAATAGGCGCATAAAAAAGTCCAACTAGACAGTAAAATAATATAAAATTTATTCGATAATTTTTGTCACCTAGAAGACCTACAAAGCGGAAAATTTTGAAAATAATTGGTAAAAATTCTTCGTCCTTCATTTTACTGCTTTCTGGACGGATTTCAGAAAACAAACTAACTAATATCGCTTTTTTTTTAATTTGTATATATATATATCAACATTATTATCTTTATTGGTTATAAAAATTACAATAATTAGTATCGATGCATTAGTAATTATAATTGCTGATGCAATTTTCTGATTTTTTCTCCTTTTATTACATGAGCAGCATTTTCTGTAATTAACAAAATCTACTTTTTCAATAATAATTATCACAACATCGATGAGGAAAAGAATCTACCGGATGATTGATTAAAGCTATTGATTTTTGAAGGGCTTTTGTGCCACTTTTTTTTAGATTTTTAGATTTTATAGACAATTCTGAGTTCCAAAATGAGCATTTTCCGTTAATTTACATTTTTTTGAAGTATTCAAAATTATAATTTTTTTTTATTTTATATCAACCACCCTCTATTTTTGACCACCATGTTAATAAACTAATTAACTTTGGTAATAATTACAATTTTGCTTGCTAATTAATTATTACTATTTACTGCACATTAATAATAACCATTAAAAAGACACTAATGTCAGCTTGTAGAAAGCAATAAAGTTGAAATTATTAAAGTTTTGTAATATATACAATCCAAGGTTCGTTTTATGAAGTCATTATTACAAAATCAAAACAAAATTAGTATTTTTTTCCCAGGGCAAACAAAATCCAATGTTGGGCCTTAAACTGTGTGTGAAATTCTGTAAGCCGAAACCGCGTTTGCCTCGAATCGCGTGTTCCCCGTGACATCAATTTAAATATCAAAGTACTGTCCGGCTCTTAATCACTCGCATCCCTCGCATCAGATACACACTGGATGACGATAAATGAACAATGCTCAATTTGGGACGGCGAAAATGAAGTTTAAAACTTTAAAGCACGCAATGGGCATTTCTCTGTGCTCGATTTACTGTTAATTATCTCGACAAACTAATCTTTTGTCTGTGTGTTTTTGTTGGTTTATTTTGTTAATGGTTATGTCATGATTTAAATCTAATTAAGTAGATAATGTCGTACGATAACTAATTTTTACAAAAACAAAAACCAAAATTTTGTCACCCGGCATTTAAAGTAATTTTATATAATTTTTTTTGAATACATCTTATGAATTTAATGTACTTTTTTTTTCATATCGAATTTGAAGGGTGTAAGCTGTAAGCTGTTGAAATTATATACGAGTATAAAAGAAGTTTCGGGTGTGATTTTGCTTCCATATTTTCTGCTAATTCATATCAAATATCAAACAAGGTATCCTAAATTTGATAAATTAGATAGATAGTTTAAAAAAATGATAATTAGGAACAATTGTTTCATTTCTTCTATCTCAAATTGTTTTCTTGGAATTAATTATCAAAATGTTTTCTTTGCCAAATAATTTTCTTAGAATACAAAAAATTGTAATTATTTCTGGATAATTCGGGAACCGGGACACATATCCGATATTTGTAATATATTTCCAATATGAATTTAACATTAAAATATTGTCAAAACTACTGATATTTATTCATTTTAAGAAAGAAAGAAGAAAAGAAAATAGAATATTTCTGTACTTGATATTAACAGACAAGTTAGATAAGCATCAGAATAGTGTATTCGCAGTTTGCACACACATCATCAACAGAAAAATTATATAATCTAATGTAGAAACCAATGAAGTATGGCATCTTTCTGATTGATTTTTCGCGATGCACGAGACACGCGCAAAATTGAATGAAGGGAGCGACAAGTTGTATGGAGTAATTATGTTCCTAAAAGTGTAACAAATTCAATTACTGTTTTGAAGAATAAGGAATGAAATAAGGATCGCGCTGAAAGAGCGAATGGAGAAGACAGTTATAAGAGTAAAGTGCACGCGCACAAACGCTTTCCCAACACTTCACAATGCGAAATGTACAGTGTTCACTTCTTCAAGCAATACACATTTTCCAACTTATTTCATTCCCCTTCAAAGTACAAACATTTACTACAAATAATTCCTTATTTTATTTTAAAATAAATAATGGAAATCATTTACAATTTATCCGAAATCTGCTGTTTGCAAAGATTTGCATTTTTTTTAAATTGAAACCAATTAAAATTGTATTAAATAAAATGCACTGTATATGCTTGTGATGCATGCAGCGAGGGCTGAGTGCAAGGGAAAGCGAGTGGTGCGAGTAAGAGCATCGGGGGCATATTTCAAAAGTGATTTTTAAATGCATTTGGCTTTTGGATGCCGTTGCTGCGTATGCATTTTAGCGGGCGTTAAACGTATAGTTCGCCTCGTAATTAGTTTAAATTATCGGTGCCTCTAGTAAAGCGAAGTACAGAACGCCTACTTCGTCCCACGGAGTAGTTAGTTTCCTAAGTAAATTATCCAACCATAATCAACAACGTGGTGTGCAGTCTTTTGACAATTGATTTATTCACTAATTTCGTTAAATTAACCATCGTCGATATTTTAAGTTAAGCCAACGATAGCTAATTGTTTTTGCTTTAAAAGCTTCCAATTACATACGAAATTTATTGCATGCTATCAAACACTTAAACATCCCTTAAATATGTGGTTTGATTAATCGAGGTGATCGAAGAACCATTTTCTATTTGTCGATTTTTATTAAAAGTAATAATATACCTAATTATGTTCTTAGAATCAAATGAAAATAAATATTTTTTTTGTAACTGGATAATAACACCGGTCGACTCGATTTCTGGGCCTCATCCTGAATGTGAAGTTTTAGGGTATTCTTCATCACTGATAAGGAAACAATGTTTTTTTTATCAAAGTTTGCTTTCCAATTTATTTAGAATTCAATTTTAGATTATTTCGCGAAATATTTTTGGTCAACTTTAGAGTTATTTTAATAATAATGATTATTTATTATACGAAAATATACAATTTAAAAAAATAGTTTAAAATTAATATTATTAATGATTTTGTTTTGTTTTTATGGACTTTATTGAATTAAACCCCAACTGTTGCAACTCATGATGATGATTACTCTTTAATTTTTACTACTAAGTTATAGGTTATAATGTTATATTCTTCCTTATCACAATCAAAAAGAAAATTTACATATATCTTTCCGGTTTTCCGGAAATTATTTTTTAGTGCGCGTTGTCCGCTTTTATTGCATATGAACAAGAAGTGCCTCATTTAAGTCAACTTTTCTCAAAAGTCGATTCTTCGATTTTTTAAATTTTCTATCTTATTTTATAGAGCATTTTATTCCTTATCGAAATTAAATATAATGTTTTATTTAGGTTCTTTTCGTTTACCAGAAATTAATTTTAAATGCGCGGTATCCATTTCTAGGGCGATGTTGGGCTCAAATCTTTGTAAAGTCAATCATTATCATCATAAATGAAATTTGATAATTTTTAGTGTTAATTCATAGGGTATACCTATTATCCGTTATAAAAATCAAAATAAAATTTAATAGATGTTTTCCCATTTTTCCGGAAATAATATTTATATGCTCTGTCAAAGCTCTCTTTGAAAGCTAAGAATAAATATTTTTATGTCTCTTGGCAGCTAGTATCAGAAATCACACATTAAAACAGAAACTCTTTTAATTTTTTTTTTAACTGGTCTAATAATATTTTAAATCATCAGTAATTTTTATGGTGGTCTATTCCTTCACTTATGTATTATCATTCTCTAAATGTATGCAACTTTAACAAATTCTTTGCTATATTTGTTAAATAAGAAAAAAAGTTAATGAAATGAAATGAGTTTTAGCGCCTGGAAAATTGATCACAACCAATAAATTTATTTATTGCTGTTTTTATTGTATATATACGCATATACCTTATTTTATTTTATTTATGGGACTATAAAGAAAGAAATAAAGGGTCTCAATAACTCTCTTAAAAATATATATTTATTTTCCTCTTTTCTTGGCTAAAGCGTGAAACTGCAGCTTTCCTCCTTTATGGCACTGCGAGCTTAATTTTATTGTTTTAATTAAATTCTATAATACGCTAATTCAAAAATAAAAACTTTATGCGCTCGTCGGTAATAAGTGTATAAGAAAAATAAATTTTAACGACATTTGTACAGGGTACAGTACTCCGGGGCCATTAAACTGATACGCCCTGTGTTATGAATAAAACTTTACTATTACATTATTTTGTCATTAGTGCTTATCTTATATAGGGTATTTTTTATAAGAGGGAGGACATCGACATTTGGAGAACTATAAAATCAAATAAATTTTTTTATACCATTTCTAAATTAAGCAAATATTTCATTTTTGGAAATTATTTTCAACCTTTTCTAACTTCTCGTTATACCGGAAAATTTAGTTTGATTTTGTAGTTCTCTGTAGATGCCTTACCTATTACGAGAAACACCCTGTATGTATAATAAATTATTTGTTATTTTTTGTTTCAGTTTCCGGTCCTCGGTCTGTTAAGGGTTTAAATTGGATGATAAATTGAATTCATATTTTTGGTGAGTTTTTTTTATTGTATTTTTTTAATTTCTATTTCCGATGACAAATTGCATTTTGTGCCACCTCTGTCTTATTTTTATTTTTCAACTAATTATGTTACATTTATATATTTTTTTGGACAGCAAAGTGCTTTTATAATTATCTTTGGGTCCGCAGTATAAAAAGTTTTTTAGTTTCTTTCTTGTTTGTTTAATGTAATGACAAATTGTGACTATACCGGGTGTCTGATTGTCACACAATTAATGGAATTATGGTTTTAAGTGAATTGCGCAATTTTTAAAACTGCATTTTAAAGAATGACAGCCCTTACAAATAGTTCCTTCTAATGCATAAAGCATGTTTTTTATTTTAATTATTTTAATAATTAAATATTCATGAATTAACTCCTTCCTCTTTGCTCCTGTCTTACTCGAAACAAATCGGTCATGTGTGAAAACTCGGTCCACGCACGGGTTTCATAAATTACTATTTTATTGTGCCGTACTGTCATAATTGAATTAAAGTACTCCAAGAAAATAATGTACGCCCTTCATTCTAAAAGCCTTTGTCGAATATACTATACAGGGTGTTTCACGAGAGCGGGAGGGCATCGATATATGGAGAACTATAAATGCGAACTTAATTTTTTCTTTTCCATTCTTAATTTAAGCAAATGCTTCATTCTTGGAAAATATTTTCAACTTTATGTTATTTCCGGTTATACCGGAAGTTGCCACTTACTTCATTTTTTTAAATGGAACACCCCAATTTTTAATTCTTATTTTGATTCCTTAATAAAAATAAAGATGATTTTGTAAAAAAAGTTTTTTCTTATTTGGTCCACTTTTCAAGATAGAGCTGA